>JAYKYS010000175.1:0-60480 GCA_036924285.1 Asterella californica
ACCATTATGATAGAATAAGTGTTAGCTCAGACTGCTCCGTAATTGACAGTTGTATATTTATTTGCTTATGCTCGCTGGATGTTGAAATCAACATCAAATTTACTGACAGCAGACCTTACAGCCAGGCAACTTTACATGTTACACAACAGCACAGTTGTAATTGTGCAATGATTGCTTCCATCAATCATGCAGTCCAACAGCATACAGCATTCCGCTTCCACATTGTATGGTTGTGATTTTGTTATGCACACGTGGGTAGGTAGGTCTCTAAGGTTGCCACAACGGCCTGGCAGCAAACTTGTCAAAAAGTCGCCAGGTATTTGAGTACGGTATCTGGTATCCAGGCACATTGTTCAACAAAATTTGTGGGGTGCCTGGTTTACAAAGCTCTGGCATCGACTGCAGCTACAGAAGCGCATCATGTTACAGCCGCAACCAGCTGCAGCTTCATCGCTAAGACCATGACAGTGTGGCATGCATCTCACAGCATGGTGTAATGCATCTGGTAGGAAGACATGACATTGTCTTGTACAACGTGCTGTTTTGCAAGCATAGTAGATGCCATCAATTTGCATATAGATCCGTGACAATAAGACAGTGCATTGTGACTGACATATGGTCGTCATCTGCACAATGCACAACAGCTGTACCCATAGCTGAACCTGCCAAGCAACCTGCAATGAGCTTTGTTTAAGTCTCCTTTGCAGGCACAAGGTGACTGCCACACTCCATCTAACATGTGGTAACACAATACTTAAAGGGAAGAGACAACGGCATTCATGAGCTGCCAAAGTTTGAATATGGACGTGCAATAGCGCCTCATGAGCAATGAGCAAGTGATTTCGCTGTACATGGTGAGAGTCAAGGCTTGAGTCATGTTACAAAGCGTTGTTGCACGTTGTCAGTGCTAGCAACTTGAACTGTACCAAGAGGTCCATTATCAGTCTGTTCATGGCTCTCTGAAATAATGACGTATGTACAATGTATGAGCAGTGCAAAACAAACATAACAAACACATATAAAAACCAGCACACAATGCATTATACTGTCTGTACAAAGTGGGTCTATGATCATCAAAGAGCTCTCCTAATGAGCCCAAGATCGCTTGCAGTCACTTGATAACATTGTTTGTCCGTAGTGGCAGTTGCCACATCTGATGCTGTCAATCCCAACTTGATATCTCTACTGAGGCAACTGCGCCGGGTTTGGGCTGTAGGAAGGACTTGGGTTGTAGCTGGGGCTTGGTGTGAGGTTGGATGTGCTGGAAGGGGTAGGACTGGGAGTTGGACTAGGACTGTATGAGGGGCTAGGACTGTACGAGGGGCTGGAAGTGTATGAGGGGCTGGAAGTGAATGAGGGGCTGGAGGTGGGGGTGCCCAATGGCGTTGGGTTGTAAGCTGGGCTGGGACTGTAAGTGGCGCTGAGAGAATTGTCTGAGCTTTGACCATACTCAGGACTGGATGCTTGAGTGCTACTATAGGTTGAGCCATGAGTTGGGCTGGGAGGAGGCTCTGTGGTAGGTTCTGGGGTGACCTGAGGGGTAGGAGTAGGGGTAGCAGTACGGCTAGGGGCGGATACAGAACCAAAGTATCCAGCACCAAGGTATGGGTTGGGGCTAGGGCTGGCAGGGGGTGGGTCTGCCCCACTTTGTGACATGACGCTGGGTGAGTCACTAGGTACGGGGGCAGATGTAGCCTCTGCATTGCTGCTGCCACTGCCTGCATTACTAGAGGATGGAGCAACAGCCGAGCCACTGTCATTGTCACTGCCTGCAGATCCGATGTTGATGCGGCAGGGGGCTGCAAAGAAGCGCTGCCGGAGGCCCTAGGGCTTGATGTGGATGGGGCAGGGGCAGAGTCTGTGGTTGGGGAGGCTAGGGGTACCACGGGGCTTCTGCCGGGGGTTGTGCCAGAAGAGGATGGTGGAACAGGCACATCGCTCTGCATGCACATATGCACAACAGTGTTCAGCAGAAACCATGCAGTAGTGGGGGGGGGGGGGGGTGGGGTGCAGGCTGGGAAACCTTAGCAAGGTAGTACAGGGTAAGAGGCGGAAGGGGGGTAGGGGTTGCAAAAAGTGACACATCACTTTGCATGCACCATTCACAGCTGACAAGAAAGGCAACGTGCACAAATAGCGGGAGAGGGGTACATATGGGAGATCCAGCTGGGGGAGGAGGAGAAGGGGAGAGGGGGGGGGCGGAGGTTGCAACAACTGCGTTGCCGAGCAGTTCTGATGTCAGTAGTGTCTGGAACTCCTGCACTTCCAAGCCAACATCATGCTTGCTCAGTAACAACAGAACCAGTGCACACAAGGGTCTATGGCCACGTCTGGCACATGCTCAGACTGGTAGCAAGCAGACTTACAAGGTCTGATACACGATGCAGATGGCATGAAAATAGGCTAATGCAACAGAGAATGAGTGTACCGTAGGGGGTGCGGCACCGCCAGGAGCCAGGGGGGGTGCAGGCGGAGCCTTTTGGAACAGTGCTGTTGCCTCTGCGACCAAACAGCAAACGGATGTCACAAGCAGTTGTTGTGACATGGACTGTGAATGGGGTGTGGCTCTGCACTGCCCACAAGCAGCAACTACGCTGTAGTTTAGAACGGCGGCGCACTTTATTTTGTAGACAAGGTGAGGAAAGGAGAGATGACATCATAGCATTCTGACTAGAGAAGCTTGAGGGGGGCTGCTTTGGGGCGGGGGGGAGAGGGTATGGGTCATGGAGGCGGGGAGGGTGCAAGGGAAATGGTGATGTGTGTGGAAAGATGAGGGTGAGGGGATAGTGAGGAAGGGCTGTGACAGGTTGTATAGGGGCCCTATGAGGTGGGTGGTGAGGAGGTATGATGGCGGGCGGGGGGGGGGAGGGGATGGGGGGGCGAGAGTGGGCATGAGGAATGATGAGAGGGGTTGTGAAGGGGGTCAGCGGGTAAATGTGAGAGGGTTTGAGGCAAGAGGGGTAAGCAAGAGGGGAACTGTAAGGGGGACGATGTGAGGTGTTGCCAAGCTGCCTAAGTGTCTGAAATGCAGAAGAAGAGGAAGATCACTTCTGCAGGTAGTATACAGGTGGGGACAACTTACGTGAGCTGGCAGATGCACTGGAGGTGGTGGCAGGAGCTGACACAATTGGGATGACCTGTGTTGCAGGTGTGCCTGCAGGAGCAGCTGCTGCAGGAGTGCCTGCACCATACCGCTAGCGAGTCAGCACATCTGTGATCGATGACTCACAATGACTCAAAGTGACTCACCGGTGACATAGTGCTCATGCCATGGAGGATCAGCCAGTTGTTGATGCGGAGTGACGCATGTCGTGTGACTCACAACATCTCAGTGTGTCAGGCATCAGGGTCAGAGTTTGTAGGGTAATTTTGACAGGTGTTTCCAAGAGAACAGGGCCATCTGAGTGTGACTCAGCAGGCAGAGCATGCAATTTTTGGTCTGGGCTGCACAGCAGTGTTATCTTCTTCACAGGAAGGATGCTGCTCTAGCACATACTCACACCTTGCTGCATACAAGTGCATATGCAGAAAACAGCTGGTATGAGCAGCAACCCAGGCATGCTGACAAGGCACATTCTTGATATTTTTGAGCAACTGTGAGGCTACAACTGATTACTTTGAGCAGATTGTGAGAAGCTGTGAGCAATTGCAAGCAGCTGTGAGTAGCTGTGAGCAGCTGTGCGCAACTGTGAGCGCCTGTGAGGAGGTATATACCTGGAGCTATCAGGGGCCTGGCAGCACAGGTGGCTATAGCCTTGGCATTTCCGCTAGCAGTTGCAAAGGGTCCAGAAGCAGAAGCCTTGGCAGCTGCAGCATGACATATACAGGGCTTACTTCCATGATCAGGTCAAGTTTAGTGCATGATTTATTGTTAAAGTCAGCAAGCAGGCCAAAGCAGCTGCTATGACAGCTGCTGGCATACCACCCGCTGTTTCCAGCAAAATTTTGGGATGCAGAAGTCTTGTGGTGGTCAACATGAGAGCAAGCAAGAGCATGGCAGTGCAAATATGTTGCCTGCAGGCTTGGAAGAAAATGCTGAATGTTGCAGCTTAGAGCCACGGATGTTGCAGCTCTCGATCATACTTGTTGTCTCTTTGCACCTCTAGAATGAAAGCTGTGCATCACGCAAGTTTCCAGCCAAGACCACTGACGTGCACAACCACTAGCCATTGTCACCCAACTGGAACCATGGTGAGCAATGCACATTGTTGGTAATGTTGTGCCCAAGCTTACTTGCGATGGCAGTAACGATGACTCCATTGCAGTTTGCAGTAGAAATGGCAGTAGCCAACACTGTAGTTGCAGCTGCTGCAGCATTGCCACCCATTTGCAGGGCAGCAGCATATGCCTGACCTGCTGCCTGGGCGTTGCCTGCTGCCAAAGCTCTTGCCAGTGCCTACATACCAAACAGAGCAATTGCAACAGTAGTACAGAAGTGTCTGTGCACTAGGCCATAAATTTGCTGAATGTAGCCTGCAGTAGCCTAGTAGGGCGTGTGGCATCCCATCTGCATGAACCTCATCAATACTTCAGCAGAATGTGCCATTTGGCAACCTTCATGGGGTCATTAGGATCTGCAGGGCATCATAGTACGGCAAAAATGTCAAGCTGTGTGCAAGACAAATGTGTATGCATGTTGATAAGAAGTACAGCATTACTGTGCTTTATGCATGTACTTACATGTACACAATTACTGGATGCAACACAAGCCACGCTCAAGTGCTTCCGACAACAAGAGAAAAGAACTTTGGTAAGCCATCCCGAGTAAAGACACAGGTGCACTTGGAATAGGTAACCTGCACATTGGCATCCACAGATGTGGATGCCTTTAGCAGACAGGTGCTGACGCTGTCAGCCTGTGCAGCAGCAAATGTGAAGTCACTGCTCTTTCCAGCAAAGTAGGCAATGCTCTGTGCTCCTGCAGTGCATAAAAAGCTGTGACGTTTGGCAACTGTGCTCATTGCTGATGACTCATGCTCATCAAAGAGCATTGGTGCTCATGCTGTAGTCAACGTGGACATTCACCAAGTCGTACCATATGTGTGATATCAAGCCTATACAGTTGCATGTTATGGAGAGGTGTCAGACAGAATGCATGTTAGGTCCCTTGCAATGCTTGACATTTGCATAATTGCAAGTTGAAGGACAGGGTTGGCCAAGTGAAAGCCACATCGGCAACAAGACCAGGGTATTTACTGAACACTTACTGCTGAGGATGTCTTGAACGTGGTCACAGCCATTGTCAGCAATGGAGTTTGCAACTGCAAGGGCTGCCGTGTTGGAAATTGAACTGCAGGCACAGCACCCCACTCTATCAGTCAACATTGGTCTATCACTGACAACGCTTGACAGCCCTATGACAGCCCATGAGCTAACTCAGCTTGCACTTGTGTGAGGTGTACCATTGGAGCTGAGCAGCACAAAGCATTGCTGATATTGCAGTCACTTAATGTGACTTGGCTTTGTGCCAGTCACTGAGCATGCCGCAGTGATGTGTAACACTGGCTGGGTACAAGCACTCTGACAGTGTGTGACTAGGAAATGCATTCAAACGCTCGACAGCACTGTTGTTGAAAAACAGAAGCTTACCAGCCCAAAGTGAATGCTGCATAGATGGCCTGAGCAGCTGCCTCGGTGCTGGAGATTGCAATGGCATTTGACAAGGCGGAAATGTAGGCTGATGCCGCAAAGTTGTTGCACGTATATGCGCTTCCCTGCTGTATGGCTGTAGCCGCTGCGTAAGCTGCCGGTTCAGCGTATCCATATGCAAAGGACAGCGAGAAAGCGTCAGCAATCGAGGTGGTGTCACCAGCTTCGCTCGCCGATGCTATGGCGGAGGCGGCGCCATCTGTATCCAGAACACTCGCATGACTCAGTTCGTGACTGGCACACAGGTCGGCAGGCAGCAGAAGAGTGCAAAACATCGGCTTTTGGTGGCACTGGTTGCATGCTGTACCAGGCGACATTTGTACTAGTCACCTGAGTTGCCTTCCAATATAGCCTCCAAAATGACGAAGAAATTTTGGCTGAAGGTGGGTGCTCTGAAGCAAAGCACGTTTCCCGCCCTGACCGGAGGTGTTGGCCTGCGCGAGCGCCTTGAACTCCTGTGCTGTCACGTCCCGCTTGCTGAAATCGGTCGCTGGTAGGCTAGCAAGACTCGGGGCAGGCATCAGCTGTGTGGCTAGCAGAAGCAGCACAGAAAGGGCGCTTGTTCGCAGCATGTTGCGTTGTCGGCTGCAGCGCTGTATGTGCTTCCTGCTGAAAATTCGAAGCCTCTTCAATCAGGTAGGAGCTGCAGCCTTGTGATGTTCGTTTTCAGCTCCACTTCTTGGCGGCAATTCTTGGCGAGAGACTGCCAGCTGCCGGACCAAATTTGAAACTCATCTGCCAGCTGTCCTTCAGTCTCAGTTTGCACGACCGATTGCCACGTTCACAAACGCCAACGCGCCAGCTGGCGTGGTTACGCGACCACAATGAATACACACAGTTGTCAATTGCAAGTGCGAACCAACTCACGGCAAATCAACACTGAGACAATGTCATTTAGTGTCACACTTTTGACACATGTCAAAGTGTGGGCCTGAGAGCGACTACATGTGCATACATTTGTGTCAACCCATGCATGAGGGGAGAAAGCGAATTATATCAACTCACATTCACATCATGAATTTACATTCACATCATTGATCAAAGCCACAATCAAAACTTCAATATATTGACGTGACTTAGGACGCTGTTCACTTGTAAGCTGCAACACTGGGCCCCTCAACTGCAGCAACTCACTTGTGCAGGCCAAGATTCCAGTGACCGTGCAGCATCACAGCCCTCCCAACACTGCCCTGATCTTGGCCCTGAGGGCTTCAGCATCATCCTGCACACCTTCGTCAGAGTCTGCACTGCTGCCAGCATCATCTTTGCTGCGTTTTCGTCGGCCATGACTGCCAGACTCTGAGAGACTGCTGTCAGATCCTGATGACTGTGAGTACCGTCGCCTGTTGCGCTTGGCAGCTTGCCTTCTTTCTGTTGAGCGCCTACTTCTGGAAGATTGTCTACTGCGCCGCTTGTGTTTCCGTCTCTTGATATGTGACCGACTGTCTTCGCTACTGCTTCTGCTGCGCCGCCTATGCTTGGACTTGTGTATACTTGTCTTGGAACGAGAGCGGCTGTCATTACTACTGCTTCTGCTTCTGCTACATCTATGCCTATGTCTCCTACGTGTTCTGCTAGCACCACTGTTGCTGCTGTGATACATGCTGCCGGTGCCTGCTTCCGTGCCTGTAGTGGTTATTTCACTGAGTTGATATAGTGCATGTCACCAGCAGAGTTTTGCATATACAGGAGTTGGCACTTTTGACACATAAGCTGCCTGCGCTTCACTGTCCACACGCCCAGTGCTGACAGCATATGTCACCATGCAGATGGAAGCTGCTCACAAGCTATGAACACTGCTGCACTAAGGATGATTGTTTTCCCACCTCTCTCGCCAGCCTGGCTGCTTTGCTGAGCACCTGAGCTTGGCAAGGGAAAGATGCGCTGTTGAGGCACTAGATCCTGGCGCGGCTTGATGAGGGCCTCCAAGGAGGGTAGGGGGGATGGGGGAGGTGCACTGAGGACTGGTCCTGACACAGGCTTCCCCTCTGGCTCATCCACTATTTCGCCTGGCTCTGGGGCCTCATACGTCTCATCATCTTCCAGCTTCATGTGGATCACCTCCTCCTGCAGGGCACAGCTCAAGGGCTTATTTGTCTGCACATCGAAGCAGCTGCATTGCTTTTGCAGAGATGGCAGAAGCAAATTGCACATGCAGCCCAATGTACCGGATGTGTGAGCCCTATTTTACCTCAGTATCACTAGTAAATGCTTGTCTGTACTTAGCAAGGGCTGACTGCTGCATCGTTCGCTTCTCCTTTTCAGAATCTGCTTGGCTCTTCTGCTTGGTCTCCAGCATTTGCCGAACAAGCCTGCATAACATCCTTGCCGCTGATGTAGCAGTGCTGTTTGTGCAAAAAGATCGATCCAAACTATCTGACTGCCAGCAGTATTGCACCTGACCAAGCGTAGAACATGAGCATGGCAAGAGTTACAAGACATAACAAGTGCTAGAGAGTGACTGGACACATTTGCCTAGAGCCAGTACAACGATGCATTTACAGAAAGCACGCTCCGACACTGCACTGCTGAAAATCCTGCACTGTTGTGTCTCCAAGCCATGACACATACACAAGCAATGGCAACTTTGCACAGCAAGTATGCAGGGCAACTTTGCAGAGCAAACAGAGAGTGACTCTTGCCTGCGCCGCTGAGCTTTTCTCTCATCCTCAGTCATATTGGGCTGTGCCTTCTGGTGGCGCTCATGAATCAAGGCGCTCTGTGCTTCCATAACAGCTTCTAGGCTGAAAGCAGCAGCATGTGCATCATGCTGCTCCTCCCTCACTGGCTTTCCATCTGACTCAAGCTCCTGTCTCACTACCTCACCCTCTACCTCTTGCTGCAATGTTGACTGAGCTTTTGGCTGCTGGTTTGAAGCAAGGCGTGCATCTGGCTCTTGCCTATCCCAGCGAGCCTTTCCTGCTTGGCTGATTGGCCCAGGCGAGGCTACGCAAGGCTTCTCGTCACTGTCTGCAGCATGCCAGCTTGTGGATGAGAATGTTGTGACCTGAGCAGCAACCGAGCAAGGGACAGCACTTTGTGCTGATTGCACCATTCTTGTCAGTACATACATCAATCACTGTGATACCACTGTCTGCATCGTGCCACCCTGTGCAATCATGCTGCATGACGACAACTAAGTTTTGCATGATGGCCACGCATGTGGCCCCCTCTGCACTCATTGATAATGCAGACCATCATGTAAAGCTGCAGAACCTGTGGGAATCACATGCTGCCGCTCAAATGACAATTTCTTGATGCGGTGAGCTGCAGTGCTACCTCCTGAGCCTCCTTCGTGACCATTGACTGCAAGATCAGCTGCATCCACCGCCTGCTTGACAGGCTTGATGGCAAAGCGAGGATTACTGCGCAGCACTGTCACAGCAGGAGGAGGCGTTCTGCCTGCTGCAGCTTCATCACCACCACCTGCAGCCTCAGGGGACACCCGAGCTTCAGCCCCTTCAGCTATGTTACTGGCAGCTGAATCCTGCTGGTCAGCCTGTAGCTTGACATCTAAATCTGCCGCTGCTGACCCAGTAGCTGAGGCAACACCCTCCTCCTGACTAGCTTTCCCATCATCACGGCTGTTGAGCGCTAGTGAACTTGCCAGTTGACTGCCTGCAGGGATGACTGCATCAGCTTGGTGGTGTAAAACCTCTGCAGCTGCTTGTGACGCCTGGGCATTGCTGGCATTGTTGACGGTGGCAGGGCTTGACTGCTGCTGCGGTATGGCAGGGCCGGTAGCAATGCCTGCCATAGGCTGTGCCTGGGGAGCCTCGGGCATGCTGCCAGCTCGCAGAGCAATGACTTCATCAGCCATGGCTTGACCCAGGACTTCTACCAGCTGCTGCCTGTACCAGGACCACAGCAGTTCACAGTTCAGTTGCCTTCTTGATGAGAATAATTATTGATTACACTTTCCAGAACAAGTGCTAGGTGCCTGAGGCACATTTGTGGCATATCTTTAAAGGACCGCATCTCAAATGCAGCCATTCTTTGAGTGTTGAAAATCTGAAATACAGTGCCATAGTTGCAAATTGGAATACACTGCCAGAGAAGTGCAATCTGCCACCTGGTGATGCAGACAGCAAAGACATCACAGACCTTGTCTAGACCGCACACGATACAGAACCAAACTACATGCAGACATAGCCATAAACTTTTGATACTTGCGCAGGTGCGAGTACAACACCACTGTTATCGCAAGTGCAAAATTGCCTGTGGTATCGCTGTGCTGTGCTGAATATTACCACATACATGACAGCCTGATGCCTGAAATGCTCCCCTGGGCAGGTGCACTAAACTGTGGCTTGTGGCATAGCATTGTGATGCTTGATGCACTTACATCACTCAGCCCAAAATACAAACTTTGAGCATGTAATGCTGGCTTTTGCAGCATCTGCATCTGCTATTGAGCCGTGTTCTGTCTGTAATATAGTCTTAATGCTCTGATCCGTTTTCTTAGTCAAAAAGACCACACCATCGTTTGCATACGTACAGATGTTGTCTGTTGAACCCTCTGATGGTTATCCAATCCGCCAAAACATATTGAGACTAGCAATAAAACTGATGTGGATGAACGAACAATATTTGAAAGTACGGCTGACAGAAGTGAATGGCTAGGACTGGTGAAGTGTTGACGTAGTGGCATGATGCAATACAGCAGAGGCAGATGGGGCTGCTGCACCAAAGCCACATTCGTAACGCATTGCAATGCGCCTACCTGTAGTAAGTGTGATACTGATTCCATGGTAGCAGGAAGGCGAAGCGAGGGTTGGCTTTCTCCTTGTTGCGCACGGTCGCCTCAAACCTAGGACCAGCTTTCTGCA
Organism: Asterella californica; assembly: GCA_036924285.1. Taxonomy (NCBI): domain Eukaryota; kingdom Viridiplantae; phylum Streptophyta; class Marchantiopsida; order Marchantiales; family Aytoniaceae; genus Asterella; species Asterella californica. The sequence goes on from JAYKYS010000175.1 coordinate 10,479, forward strand.
TGGCATCAGCATAACTGAGCAAGCTGCATTGAATGCTGAACACATGCAAGTGGAGTCCAATACTGCTGCATTGATTTTAAGGGAGTTATTGAAGAGGCACGCATACTTGGCAAAGTGCTGCAATATGTGAATAGGCTGGCTGAATCTAATGGCAGGCAGTATTGTGCAAAATGAGCAACTGATACCATAGTTGTTACCATAGGTGAGCAAGCTGCTGTAGCCTGCAAGGTGCCTTGCCATGGCATCCAACCCAAGTCCTCAAACCCTGGTACAAAATAGCTTAGTCTGCTTCAGAAAGGGCTGCTGGCATTGCCAAGCATGGCACAACAGCCTGTGGTGTGGGCGCACGTGGCCTGAAGGGCCCACCTTTATGAAGTGCACCAGCTTCTGAATGATGGCTTGGATTTCAGATGGCACTACACCGGGTGCATTGACAGCCGGTGCAGATGCTGGTCTGCTTGGACGCACAGCTTGAGGTGGCCAGCCTCCAATCCCAAGATCTGGGACTTGCATGAAATCAGAACCATGCTTGCTTGGCTGAGGGGCTGGTTGAGCCATACCAATGCGTTTGGCTAGTGCCTGCATGTCAGCAACTGGCAGGGCAGGGGTGCGAGCTACATCTTGCTCAGTGGCAGTGCTGGTAGAACCCAAGGCAACTGTGATCGGTGGCTGAGCTGCGCTGACTTCAGCAATGTTTGTGGATTCAGGCAACTCCTCATGCGGTGATGGCTGATGAACTGCTGACATGGAAACTGTGAGAGGGCTTGCGTCTTGATTGCCGCTTGCAACTGATGGCAGCTCTGCAGTGACATGCTAGTATTGAGGAACTGTGGAGCAGTGAGTAGCAAAGTCATACAAGTGAGACATAGCCATGCAAGTGAGACCCAAAAAAGGTAAGTTCTTTCTGGTAGAGCAGTGCATGCAAAGCTCTTGTCAGGACAAGACCAACAGCATCACTTCAAATCTCACCGGGTGCATTGCTGTCCATTACAGCTGAGGGCGCAGCATCAATGCTCAGTATTTCCTGCAAATTTCATGCGCCATCAACAGTGTCAACTGTTGACCAAGAACAGGCATGATAAAGTCAATCAAGTCAACAGTGCAGGAACACAGCTTACCTCAGGCTTGGTGGCGACCAGCCACCTGAAGTAGGGATGCTGACGATCATTTGGCTCAAGGAAGTTGAAATTTGGGTTTGCAGCCTGCTTGACTCGCAGAACAAACTCAGTCTGACCACCAGCTTGCTGAACAAACTTTGCAGTCTGCAGAATGATCTGCAGCCACTCTGAGTCAGAGGAGTGTGCAAATCAGGGATACTGCCAGAGGACTGTCTGCAAGCAATGACACTGCACCTTGTGCATACGCTCGTTCTTTGGTAAATGATCTTGCACTGACACCGGGACAGCAAAAGATGGCACAAATGCCACATCTGGCACAGCATTTGACGCTGACTCAGAAGAAGCTACGGGCAGGGCTGCTTCAGCCTCTGGTGTATCATACACATAAGGAATGGCCACATAGGCTGCTGAGTCAGACTGCATTTCTGCTTGCACTACATGCAGAGAACGAGTCAAAGCTACCAGAGCAAAAATAGGACTGCAGCAGTGTGCCACAAATACCTGCTTCTGTCAGAGAGGCTTCAGACTCTGGCAGGGTTTGCGGATCTACCAGCTCAGGTTGCAGATCTCTATAGCGCTCAAAGTCAAGTTCTGCTTCATCGTATGAGCTATCTATCTGCGTGGGGTTCGACCTCCTGTGCAGTGACTTATTGATCTCAGCAGCATCGTGAAGCAGCAATCTGACGTCGTATCTGTCGACCATAACACTCTCATTGTCGAGCCAAGGCTGCAAGTGCTGTTCCGCCTCAAGTGTAGCAGCCAGGTCAGTGTTAGAAAAAAGCCTACACGCTCGCCCATACGCGCAGCAGGACAAGTCGGAACGGTCAGCTTCGTCTGGTGCCGAACTCCTGACACCAGCGAACGCTTCCCGTGGCGCCATGGCTGCACTGGTGTGCAAATACCCTCAAAAGGAATAGCACAGATCGCAGAGCAAGAATACCAATAAATAAAATAACAATAAACAAAAGGTCTCCACATGCCTGATTTGGCCAGCAAATACCACGTAAGAAAGCTCTTCTTCCTAGCTCCATGAAAACAGGAGGACGTGTATTAGGTCAAAGGTACTTTCGTCTGCGCTGGAGTTCGTTCAAGTAGTGCCGTCACACCAGTACCATGCGCTTGCATGCGAGCCTAGCGACAGTGCTTTTGCTGCACGCCTGTGTTGGACACGCACGTTTTGTCATAGAGCAGAGCGCTCTCAGTATAAAGTTCCCTGCGAGCGGTCGACAAGCGCATCCCAATGGGTTTGATATGTCGCTTGCTAACTTCGGGGCTCCTCAGTATGGCGGAAGCTTAGTGTGAGTGTTGCTTCTTCCCTGTCAGTCAGTCCCCTGATCGTACAAGTTTCGTGAAGCTGATACGTGAGTATCCCCACGACAGGGGTGAGCTGGTATATATAGATGAGAACCACGGTCTTCACTTTACTTGTGAGCCGGACTGTAAATACGCGTGCTCCAACCTCACGGTAACCGAAATTTTTATTTTGCTTTTGCTTCCTTCGCAACTTCACCACTTGTCCGACTTCGTGGTTTGTGCAGAAAGCAAACCCGCCTTTCAAGCTGACTCACACAGGAGACGATGCAGACACTAACTTTATCATGCTGGTTGACAGAGGACCAAGTAGGGCATGGCGCTTGTTTGCGCCACAGTGTGTGCTGCTGCAACAATGACTCAACAGCATTTCTGCCTTGCAGCTGGGCTAGGCAGCACTGCCTGCAAGTTTGCTGAAAAAGTGTGGAATGCACAGGAGGCTGGGGCTCAAGCTGTGAGTGCTTTTCTTCCAATTGGCTGGCTAGTTTGCGTGATGGCACACTGTACATATTTTTGTTTCAGTGTACTGTCCTCAGTGGGTATCTGTCCCTCCAGCCTGAGACTGAATTGCAGGTCATTGTCGTCAATTATGAGGACTCCCACACGACCATGGAAGCACCAGATGAGGACGACGAGTCTTCTTACAAGTAAGTCCTTTACAGTCTTTGTTGAAGCATCAGCTCTTTGCTGATGTAAAAGCACATGGATACTATCCACAATGCCCTGAAACTGTTGCAACATGCTTGTTGGTCCTGCAGAGCAAATTGTGCAGACTCAAATTGAGAGAATGCTGCATGATGATGGGCTTACCAAATGTTGCTCCATTGCTGTGGTGATTATGGTGCAAAGTGCAAGGCACATCATCATGCGGCACTCCCCCCTGGACAGGCTTAGTATTCATATGCAATGGCTAGGTACTTGAGGAATATCACCATCCCAGCTGCCTTCATCAAAAAGAGCGATGGAGATGCACTGAAGGCGCTTCTGACCAAGACACCATCAGGCCAAGAAGAGGTAATTGTTGTCATGGACTGGACAGATGCTCTGCCCAAGGCTGACAAAGTCGAATGGGAGTTCTGGAGCAACAGCAATGACCAGTGCGGCGCTGTCTGTGACGTGCAGAAGGAGTTCATCAAGGTGTGCATGCCAGCTTTGCTTTGCTGTCACGAGTCCATCAAGTTGTGCATGCCAGCCAGCTTTGCTGTCACGAGCCTGGAAAGCTGAGTTATTCGTCATAGGTGAATTTGAGGTCGTGCTGTAATGGTCCTGTCAATATTGCCAAATGTAACAATATGCTGCACACATGCATAGCCTTGTCAGGCTGCAGTCACGTCAGATGTAGTCAGGTCTGGAAGATATTGCAGCTCTTTGGATGTGATATTGGGAGGTGTCACAAGCATATCGAGCACAAATGCCTGCCCCTCAGGTCAACACATTGCTGTCTACCAAGTTGCATGTATGGAGGCTCTGACAGCGTCCAGGTGTACCTGTGTATGTTGGCTCAAGTTGAAACTGGGTTGAATCAGCGGTGTGCCTACAGCCGCTGCCAGTCCTGCATTCTGATCAGCCTGTGGGCCTGTGGTCTCTTCACAGATCTCATACCTCACCAGCATTCCATTGCTGGTGTGCCTTCTCAATCACTATCTCCATCTTTTGCTGGAGTTGTGCTTTGTGCATGCCTCAGATAGCGAGAGGTTTGTCAACTCATGACCTTCCCTTGCAGGAGTTTGTGCCTGTTGCTCGGGAACTGGAGAAGAATTGGACCCGGTTTACTCCTCATTATATTGTTTGGGTGTGCCCTAGAGTCTACAGGAACTCTGACGAATGCCAAAGCCAGTGCATACATAAGGGCAGGTACTGCACGCCTGACCCTGATGGTGACCTGCAGAACGGCTACTCCGGGAAAGATGTTGTTCAGGTACATGCTCCTATCTATCACCCACAAGTCTTGTCATCCATCCACTGAATTGTAGACTGCCTTGTGCAATTCTCTTCTTTGCAATGTATGGTATGCTGTGGGCTGAAGTCGCTGCTGCTGCTGCTGCTGCTGCTGCTGCTGCTGCTGCTGCTGCTGCTGGAACAAGTTGTTCCTCCTTCTCATGCTAGTCTATCTGTCAGCTGCTGATGCATGATGTGTTGTGTTGACTGCACCCTCAATTGCACTTCCCTATTGCTGTGTATTCAGTGTATCTAAACTGTGTTTCAAACTCCTACGCCTTTCGACATCTTAGCAGGAGCCTTTGTACCCAGAAGTCGCCCTCAGAGGCACATCTTAGTACATTGCATGCAACATCCCATTGTTTGGGAGGGTATTTAGAAGCAATGTATTCTGCACAAGGCTTGCCTGCCATTTATGTTTGCATTGCTCTTTGCTTGAGGTTGAGGTACCACTAAGCTTCAGTGATTTGCAGGAAAATTTGAGGCAGCTTTGTGTTTTCAAGCTGGCCAGCGAGGCAGGTCAGTCATATAGGTGGTGGGAGTATGTGACCAAGTTTGGCGAAGAATGCACTATGGCTGGCAAAAAGTACAACAGCCAATGTGCTGAGCGGGTATGTACATTGCACAGCTATGCTGTTTGACACATATCAGTACAATTTCACCTTCTTGCATACCCCAAGAACTCAATTTCTGACAATTTCACGAGCAGACAATTTTGACACACACAGACACACACAAACACAAACCTGCCTGCCTGTGTTTGTTCGGAAGTGAATTTCTTCGCACAAATACTGATGTTTTTGTCAGCTTGATTGCCTGTGCAGCAGGTACAATTCAGGGATCCTTCTGCAAGCATACATCGTGAAGTAACATGTATGTGCGTCTTCTTCGCACACAGGATGCTTGATGTACACTGACATTAGTTGAGCCTGAAGGTCTGTCACGTTGATGCAGGTGTTCAATGAGCTCAGCGTCAGTTCATGGTCCAGCATCTCTGCTCTAAAGAATTGCATTGGAGACATTGATGAAGACCATTCAAACAGTATTATGGAAGCAGAAATGAAAAGTCAGAGGGGCAGTGGGAACACTGGCGAGGCAAGTCACCTCCTGTCTCAAATCCACCACGTCATCCAGGCCAAGCAGAATGTCAACATTGGGCTCCTGTGGTTCTGCATGCTGTCTTCCAACCTTTTCCAGCAACCTTTCTGTTAGCTCTGCTTCCAATGAAGCATACAAATCAGCGCATGCAAGGAATTGTGCAGACACTGGTGTTTACGGTAGTGTCTTTTGGTATCATGTTTGCTGCAAACTCTCTGGAAACTCTTAAACTATGCATCAAATACTTGTGGCGGGCTTGCAGAATCTGCTCAAACTTGCATTCATTGTACAATGATGCATGCATGCAGCAGGAAGATGTGTCAATGCTTGTGCTCAGACTCAGTCCAGCAGCAGTTTGGGTGGGACAGGCCCAACAGGGTGTTTGCGGTTGCAGGTGTTCATCTTGCCCACAATCCGCATCAACAATGGGCAGTATCGAGGAAAGCTTGCGTATGCCGAGGTGCTGCAAGCTATTTGTGCCGGCTTTTCATATGGTGCTGAGCCCTCAGTCTGCATGCAAGAAGACACCTGCCGAGAGGGCTCCAAGCCTGACACAGACTGCAAGTCACGGTAAACATCCATCACCAACCTGCAGACTGTCAGCCCTTTGACTGACACAAAGAATGCTAAGTGACTTGCTTGCCAGTCTTGCGCGGTCCCTGGAGCGCGTCTTGATGTGAACTTTGTTGTCTGAGATGGTCTGGCAGCCGGCTGATATTTCAGGGTGGTGGCCTGGCTGCTATTAGCTATTGCAATCTCCTGCATGCTCTTGCTGAATGCATATGGTCTCTATCAGGCAGCAGCGCTTTATGTGTCGCAAAAAAAAAACGGTATTCAAAGTTTCTTAGCAGCAGCGTGTTTGTCAGATGCAAGCCTCCTTCACTGGGTAATGCATGTGTTGCTGACCAACAGTGCTTCAATACTGATGTGCAGGTCTGATGGCAAGACCAAGTGCAAGCGCACCATTCAGGGATATGATTGTGTGTGTGGAGATGGCTATGTGTCTAGCGACAATGGCAAATGTGTGAAGCTCAATCAGTGCACAGCATCAGAAGCAACCCTTGATCCAGGGTGCACCTGTGAAAGATGTGCTTGCCACGACCTCCCAGGAGCAGCCAGCTACCAGTATGTTTACGGCCCCTGTGACATGTGCATTCACATACAGAGATCCTCTCAACATCTGCAAAAGCCATGTGTTCATTTACGAGATGTATGCACAGCTGTGTTACTGAGACATCACGGGGAAGAGGTGGGAGAAGACTTGGTGAAAGGAGGGTAGAGAGAAGGTGGGAGAGGTGGCCTAGAAAGGGCGTGGTGACACAGGGGGCATTCTCCAACCATGCTCCATGCTTTGCATTGTCAGCCACTCTGCTCTGGCTCCATCAAATTGCTGCTCATGCAGACCATGTGCACAGTAGCTTTTCTGAATGGTGTGAGCCCATGCCTACACTCATGCTGGCTTTCACAGCATTTATCTACAAACTTGTCAATGGCCTGTATGCTGCCTGTATGCTGCCATTCGGCAGATCAGCTGAGCAGAGATGTGCAATACAGCTTGCTTGCTGCCGTGCATGAAGCGTTGACCAGCTGACAGTATGAGATGCACTGTGCTTATGCTGAAGATCTGTGTCTGCTTTACAGGTGCCTCAGCAACCTTGCTGATGAGTGTGCCACAAGCAATCATGGTGGCTGCTGGCATAAGGACTACACTGTCAACGGCAAGACCAAGACCTACTCTGCCTGCCAGGACAACATCAAAGAATACAAGGTGCCCCTTGCTTCATCTTCCTGCTCATTTTGTTGCTGTAGGAGCAGAAGAGTTCTACAGTCGCCGTCAGATGACGTCCTGTCAGCAATCTGTGCAGCGGTAACCATGTTGTGCCCAGTTGTTGTTGCCTCAGTGCTCTGATTGTCATCATGCAATGCTGCAGAAAAAAACTGCTCAGGGTAAAGACCCAGACAGCACTCCACTGCATGTGTGTCAGTGCCCCAACTGCTTCACAGCCTTTTCAACAGCCAATGGGATAGAGTGCCGCCCCAAGTGTGATCTTGCTACTTGTGATGAGGACACGGGTGTATGCAATTCAGCAGGAGGCAAAGGTACATCAGTTGCAGGCTTTCAACCTTGTCTATATTCTATCACTTGCATTGTGTATGTCATGTGCATTGCTGTGTACATCGTATGTGTACCCACAGTCTTTGCAATTGTCGCGTTTCTGCTGTGGCAGGTCCTGTAGTTGATGCTCCCTGGATGTTGCTGGCATGTGACTGAATGTTGCAACGCTGTTGTTGCCACTCACATGGCAGACCTGATCTTCTGTGTCTTAGTCACAAGGCCCCGTACAATATTGCGATTATACAATGACAAAGCACGTTTTTTTAGGCAGACAGCCAGCCATACTGTATTGCAGTGCTCATCAGGGTATCATGATCTCTATTCTCGTCTTATTGCCTCAGCAGAAAAGAAGGGCGACCGAGTGCTGCTTTGCTGCAGGTGGTCTGTCAGCATGGGCAGTTCTGCTGATCGTTGCATTTGCTGCTACTCTCCTTGCGGCAGCTGGCTTTGGAGTGTACAAATACCGTATCAGGTCTCAGATGCATTCAGAGATCCGGGCTATCATGTCTCAATACATGCCATTGGAGAACGAGGGTGGACAAGAGGAGAGTTTCAAAGAGAATGCCACGACTTATTGATCAGGTTCAGAACGTGTGTGTTTGTGTACCATCATCTGTTGACGGCAGGTAGCAAGCGTTGCGTCTTATGCAAACCTTGCTACCTGAGACCATTGCAGTTGTTGCCTTCTAACAAGTTGTCTAGAGGTCGACTGAACATCTTGTACAATTTATTTGGAGTCCAAGGCTTTTGTTGATGCGCTACAGCTTATCAAGCATCATCTACACAACACATTGTCAAGTTAGCAGTTTCAATCAAAACATATTGTATAAGCAACTTTCCTGAGCAAATTATTCCAACTTAGCACCTGCAAACGAGTCATACACACCAAAAGTCATAACACACTAAAAGGTAGAACAGCTAATCCTGCTGCAGAGGATTCTTACACTTGAACTTTGCTACACATGGGAAGGACTCCTCCTCATGTGCGGGGTCCTTTATACAATGGGCTGTTGGGTGCGTCACTGAGCTGCTTGTAATTAGCAATGAGGTGTTCCAGCACACGCACAATGGCATGAGTATCATCATCATCCAATGGAATCCTGGCAAGGTTACCAGTTGGTGACCCATCACCAGATTCATCTCCTTCCATTACAGTGTTGAGATTTGGTGCTACAGATATTTGTCTACCAGAGCTTGTCCTGGTGATTTGTGTTGCGGTCGGACTGCTGCTCATCCCTGGTATCCCAAACGAGCTCTGCAACCACAATAACTCGTCATTTCAAGATGCTGACATGCTATCCCATGCATCTTGAGTACAGTGCAAACATTCAATTACCCTAGAACCAGTGCCGAACTGCAAATGTTAGGCACAGCATGCCAGACGGTTCTAACAGAACCTAGAATTGACATAGACCGACAGCTGTCTGATGTACTGAATAGAAGCTGTGATCACGCATGCAGGCATGCAATGTTTCTGCTACCTGTTGCACAATGCTGCGCAAGTGACAGAAGCTCACCTTTGCCTTGGGTGGTGGGTTCCAAGCAATACACGGCGTCATTACTGTTGCCACAGTGTGTGGGTCCATCTCATTAACAGCTGCATTGCCGCTCAGCCTGTGGAAAGTTTCCAGTAGCAGCTGCAGTGTGCAGTGGTTGGCTGCTGGCAGTTCGGCTATGACCAGATTTGCCAGAGCTGGCTGTTGACTGCCATGCTGGATGAGTAGGGGAAGCAGCCTGTAGCAGAACAGCCTAGCTAAATGAAGATGACATGATCAGGCCCAAGCATTGTGCTAATCTGGCCAAAGTTGTCATGCTAACAAACTGTCTATGCAGCCACATCAGACACATCAAAGTGCTGCACAAGAGGCACAGCCTGAAGTGCTTGCCTGGATGCACTGACAGCACACAGCATGTTAAGACGCCATCCATGAAGCAGGAAACCAACCATCACAAAAACAACATACAGAGGAAGCCTATGCAATGCAGCCAATGCTGCAGTTGTGACAACAATGTCTGCAAGGACCATGAAGAACAAGACCCAGCAACAACACTGTGTATAAGGACAGATGCACAGATACAGCCTGCTCAAGCAGCAGAAAGCCTGGAGGAGTGCATACTTGTAAGTGAGGAGAGGCTCAGGCATGGTGACAAGGAAATGCTTGATGGCATTGGCAAGTACATGAGGTGAGGTTCCCGCAGGAGGAAGCACTGCGCCTGAGCCTGCAGCCAAACACCAGGCTAGATGCAGTGCAGTCTGCATCGAAAACATACAGACAGTGAAATAGCTGACGCAGCTGAGCATTGGAAGCTGTTTGCAACACATACAACCAAGTGATTTTTCAGTCGTTTTCACTCAAATAGGATGCTCTGATGCCGCATGCAATGTCTTCTGGTCATGTTGCGAGATGTGTCAGCTGAAGCATCAAGAATACCTACTTGATGATTTGATGTCAAAAGCTTGCATCTGCAGTCATGAAACGCTGCTTGCACAAGGCGTACATGTATGAACGCTTACCCTCTTGGAAGGACCCAATGAGGAACTGCACCAAGTCCAGAGGAGCTTCATCCAGGAAGAGGTTTTCTGTCTCCAGGCCACGTGTGACCAGAGCCGCGCAACAGACTAGAACTAGGCGTGGACATGGCCGCGTGTTTGCTTCGGTCTTGCATACACTCTGCAAGCATAAGCACAGTGAACACTCGAGTTTGCGAGACAGCTTGTCCCAATGTACACCCATGATCACAAGCATAACAGATGCAGTGTGAGTCAGCATCAGTTGCAAATGTACATTCTGACTATGGCCCTGCCCATAGTCGGCACATGTGTCAGCTCGTTTGCCTCTTTAAATTGCTTCATTTTTCATACAAACCTCTGAAACTCAACTCCGTATTGAGCGCTGCATTGGGTGTAACAATTGATTGTGGCATGAGGTGCTTACAGCAAGTGTACTGCTAGTGAGCTTGCGAATGCCTTCTGCCGTGGTGTCTACAGTGCGCTTGAAGTAAATGTTGGCCCACTGGCCCCCAACTGCAGCTGTGCTGCTCACTTTATCAGCAGCCCTGTAAGCAAAAGGACCCATGACAGTGCTGCACCGACGTGCGTGGCAATAAGCTGGCTTGCGGAACAAAGTGATGCCTGAAGTCAGATCATCAGAAGCCAGACTATGCCTTCAGCAGATATAGCTTTTTGGACACTCACTGACTTGTTGCTATGCGCACGCGATCGTAAGCTGTCTGCCCCGATGCATCGGGCTCTGTAGACTTCTGCTTCAACTGTGTGCTGGCCTGTACTGTCTTGTCTTTCAGAAAGCTTGCAAACCCCATACCTTTTGTTTTGAAGGCTGTAGCACGCACGCAGCCCGTCAACATATCCAGTACACATTGGAGTGGCATCAGACTTTGATGACACGCAAGCAAAATCACTCGTAGCGCAGGCTTACTTACCTTGAAGTCGGTCGTTCATGGTCGCTGGTTGCTCATTGATTGCGGGGTAAGTGCTTCCGGCGGTGCTTTCCGAAAACGAAGGCTTGTCCATCTTGACTTGCTTGTCAGCAGCAACCGGCACCGGCACACAGTTGACTTCGCCACCGTAGTTGCAGTTGTTCAATGTGAATCGATTACTGATTGACAGTTTGACCTTCGAATTCTAGCTAGAACAAGGGGCCAGCTTTGACTTTCTACGCTATAGCGACTCACTTTCGTGCCGGCAGACAGCGATCATGTGTTCAAGGGCTAGCAGAATATCGCTGATGTTGCAAGAGATACTGAGTCGATTAGCGTTGGGTGACTATCTATAATACACCTACCTACTTGGGTGTGCTGCTAGCGGAGCGATGTGAACATAGGCTATCTCTGCTTTTGCTTACCAATAAGTCTTTGCTCGTCGGTGGACTCCGTTTCGAAAACGGTGACCATGTCGACGACGGACCTTTCGGTCCTGCAGCACTACAACAACGAGATATACCCAGGGGTAAGCACTTTAAAGTACATAGACTGATATTCTTCCGATCAAGACTGTATTACCTGTACACAGCTGTCGCTTCTTATGCTGTCTCTAGCTTTCACGAGATGTTGACAGCCTTGAGCTGTTGTTTGCAGGAGGTACACCTGTCCATCGCAGCACTCCTTCTGTACGTAGGTGTTGCTGCTGGTGTCTTCATTTATTGCGGTAAGTTGTCGCCTTTGCTGATGTTTGCAAATGCATCTGTCACATGCTGTCATAGCAAGCTTAGAGACAGGAACGTCTCCTGCTTCGACTGCTCCATGCTTGGTGTTGCTCGTACAGGTACCTCTTTCCTGAGGACAAGGCACACTGTGATGAGGTCTGCTGATCACAAAAAGCAGCGCAGGCAGCTTCTGAGAGCGTACAGGAAGAAGGGCATTGCACTTCCTGAGCCGCCTCATAAGCATGCAATGCAGAGGCTAGCCACTTTTGCAAAATTGCTGCTAAGCAAAATGCTGCTAAAGTTGCTGCTGCTAAAGTTGCTGCTAAACACAATTCAGCAGGTACACCTCTTTGCCCAAAGCTTAGATTCAGACCGCTCAGCAGCAACTTGCTTGCCGTCATGAACAAAACGTTTCATGCATCCTTCCCACTACCAAACCAAAGTCTGCTTCAAGCACCTGCCAAGCGCCAGTGCTAAAGTGACATGCAATGCAGGTATCTGGCAGCATGTGGCGCTGTTGCCTGAGTGCCCTTTTGTTCAGCCTCAGTGAGGGTGACCTGGGCACCAGCTACATGAGCCACAGCAGAGAGGCAGCCACCATACTGGTCACACTGTACCTGTCCGCCCTAAGCCTTGTTTTGATGCAATTGCTGGGGAGGTTCATCACCTTCAGGCTGCGAGGTGTCATGCTGCATGTCTGTACCAAGATACAGAAGAAGCAGCCTACTGACTCCAAGACCACACCTCCTGCTGCAGCCCCGACTGGGGATATGGCCCCTTTTGCTGTCCCGACCATGCACCTGCCCAAGAACTCTGCTGATGGTACTACCACTACATCCATAGTAGCAGATAGTACTACTTCTGCACAAGCTTTTGGTGATGCTGTGCAGCAGCTGTCTGCTCAGCAGGCAAGCATGCAGAGCCTGTCAGGCAGCCTGCTCGATGCAGAGGCTTTGGTGACTGATCTCCAGGGGCAGCTGATCACAGCGCAGACCACATCAGCTGCAGCATCAGCTCAGGAGCTTCAAGCCGTCAAGGGCAACCTTGAAGCAGCAGCCCAGGAGTTGGCGTCAGTCAAGGAGCAGGTGAGGGGTTTGAGCAGGGAGAGAGCTGAGCAGGCTGCAGGTAGGCAGCGGGTTGAGCAGGAGAGTCAGCAGCTGCGCAAGTCACTGCAGGAGCAGGAGGTTGAAACGGAGAAGATGAAGGGAATTGCCGAACAAGCTGCACAGGCCCTGGAACAGTCTGAGCAGAACCTCCAGCAGCTGCAGACAACCGCCAGTCAGGCTGCTGCCAAGCATGCAGGTGTGCCCTGTTCTGACTGACTATCATGGTCAGGATTGGTGTTGCTTGTGGTTGCTGTCAAGGGTGATGGTCGCGGTAACAGTAACAGCAACAATCGTGTACCATGGTGATGGTAACAATATTTGTACAATGTCAGGCTTGTCGGGAACACTGCAGGACGTTAATAAACGTAATGAGTCTTCATGATGGTGAAAACAGTCCTCTTGACATCGATACCACAATGCTTGTTTGATTGTTACCACGCTGCTGCTGCTGCTGCTGCTGCTGCTGCTGATGGTGGTGGTGGCCTTACTGTGTAATTATGACATTGATTGCATCAACAATGGCCTAGTCAAAACTTACTTCTGGCGGGCTTGTGCTGCAGTGTGTTGCAATCAAGGTTTGAATATTGCCCAAAGTAGATGTGTATGATTGCAATGCTGCTCCAGGGTTGCCTTTGATCTGCTATCATTGCAATCACTGCCACGCTTTTCCTCTTTGCGTTGTCTCTGTTTGCTGATGAGCTCAGACCTGAGATCATATTCTGGCTTCTGTGCAGACATCCACACATGCTGCCAGCTGCTGCTTGGAGCCACGGCTGTTGTCTCACTCTGGAACCTTGCGTTCTCCTCCAACTGTCTGCTTGAGTACTGTCATACCTGAGCATGTTCCGCCTTGGCTGCTGCAGACCTGGACAAGGTAGTGAAGGGCTTGAAGCAAACCCTGGCACAGCAGTGGCGATGCAGTGAGGAAGCACGGGCAAGTGCACTGGCTTCTCAGCAGCAAAAGCAGCAGGCCCACCAGCGCACAGAGCAGCTGAGTAAGGCTTTGGAGGCCAAGGACGCTACACTGGCCTTCATGAAGGTATTTTGGCATGTCCCTTGCCTTGGTTTACCTGTTGCTTTGCATGTCACTGCATATCACACTGCTGGCCTGCATGTTAAATTCTCCGTGTCACCACTCACTCCATCTGCTACCTGTTTAAAAAGTAGGACAGGTGGTGTGATGACTCCTCTGCTGGTGTGCTCGCAACATCATTGTCTGTCCATGTACTGTGTATGAACTTGCTGGTTTGAGAGGCACAAAGCCATGAAGATCAAGATGCACACGCATGTCAGATTCCAGTCATGGCCTCAGCAGTCAGCAATGGAAGGTCACGTTTGGCAGGGTTGCCTCACACAGTCTTTCACGGAGCAGGCGATCATGCATTGAAGGGCTTGGACCAGCTGCAAAGCACAAAGTCCAACCAGTGGGATCATGCTCTATACAGGAGAAGCTGCAGAGAGCAGAGCAAAACAAGATGGCCATGGCCCACAGTGCCAAGGCAGACGCCCAGGACCTGCAAGCTTGAGTCACCTCCTTGGAGGCTGAGCTGGCAAAGCAGATCAAGGTGATAGAAGCCCAGCAATCCAATCTTCGGTCTGCTGCAGATGTCACGGCTCAGCTCAGTGAGCTTGAAAAGCAGCTGGAGGAGCAGAAGAAGACTGCCGACGCCAAGGAGAGACAAGGGCAGGAGGTGTGGTCAGCTTCAAACCTGACTTGCCTGTTTGACTGTACTGCTGTGATCACGGCTTGAAAGGCATAGCGGTTGACCCTTCTGCACCATCATGTCGGTAAGGTGGGACAGCCAGCTTCCATGGTCCATTCACTGAGCTGCATTCCGCATGTTGACTACCTGAAGGGCTGCACTGCTTTGTGAAAATCAGCTTGGAACACCAGGTTTGATTATTTTGCAAAGCTTGGAAGGCGTTGGCACCTATCTGGTGACTTTTCAATGGCTGTTGCAATGGCCATCACTGCGCATGGTCAGCGAACCCCAACTGCAGACACCTGTAACCATTTAATGTGGTTTTGAGGGCTTGCACTACCTCTCTGCCAGGCTCCATATTGTCAGCAGCCGCAGCGGCAGCTGTACTTGCTGTTTCGAGTCTTTGCATTGTTTCCAAGGCTTCTCAGTCATGAGGTGCACAACATCTCCGTCTATCTTGGCCCCCCCTCCCCTGTCCCTTGTTGTAGCATGCGATCAACGAGTGGAATAACATTTCATCAAGTGCTGAGGCATCTGGCTGCTGCTTTTGCCTACAATGGCCATTCTTGTAGCAATCCTGAAAGCCCACCCTGCTGTGAAAGCACAGACTGATCACAGCATGCATAGTTTCAGGTTTCACTTTTGCCAATTTCAACGTAGGATTTTGCCAAGGAAAGGACCGACCTGCAGACTTGCTTGGATGAGCAGAAGCTGAAGGTGAGCAAATTGGAGGAAGACAACCAGGAGCTTATCAGCGACCGCAACCATACAGCGCAGGTATGCACACAAACTCCAGTCCAATTCTGATGTTACCAGCATCAGTCAGTCGTCTCATCATATCACTTGCTCCCTTTCCTTGCTTTTGAGCTGTTGCACTGTGCACTTGCTGGCAGCCTCTGCTTGCTTGGCTTTGAGCTGCAATGGCCATTAGAAGGCCATCATTTGTCTTCAGCTGGTTCCCAACTAATGGGGGAGTAAATGTCTTGGTGGGGAGGCAAGCAGCTGCAGCATCGTGATGAGCAGTTGCAGCAGCAAGGCGAGCAGCTGCAGCATTGTGATGTGCAGTTGCGAAAGAAGACAAGCTGCTTGGGGACATGCGAAGCCCTGATTGAAGCGCTGCAGCAGCAACTGGCTGCCTCTGCCAGCAGCAATCAGCAGCAAGCCATGGCATCGCGGTCAATAGTGCAGGGCAAGGACCGATGCCTGAGAACCTCAGAAGCCTTCATTGAAGCGCTTCAGCAGCGCCTGGCCGATGAGCAGCAGCAGCTTCTGGACAGCAAGAGCCGCCTGACCAGGGTCATACAAAACTGTCACACGCTTCAGAGAAGTTACTGCCAAAGTCAAAAAGAGTGCAGGCGTGCAGACCAGGAGGCGGATCAGTTGCGCAGTCAGGTGCAGCCTTTGCAGGAAGAGCACGACATGGCTCACCATGTTTTCAATGCTGCGGTACGACAGCGCTGCCATTGTTCTTGTGTGGTGTGAGTATGTGACTGCTTGTGGAGGAATGGAGTTGAATGAACATGGCATGTGCGTGGCTGTTGTCCTCATGCTTATCTGTGCCTTACCTTCAATCGCCGCAGCACAAGCGGCTTTCAACGCCATCTTTGCTGCTGTGGCGGCTCACTTTGCAGATGTAGCGGCGTCTTGCTCTTGTCTTCTTCTCGGTTGCAAACCTGGGCTTTGCCACATTTCTGCATCTGACACAGACAGAGACTTGATCAGACAGCTGTGCTGTGATGTGCCTGCTTTTGCCTCAAGCAGCCACTCTTGCCAATTTGCAGCAGGGGCATTCTTCAAGTTGTCTGCTCCTCCAGGCTGCATGCTCAACTCCCACTGGACCCTCAACTGATTCTGCCCCTGCAGGGCCTTCCGCAACTGCCACGCCAACCCCATCAGTCATTAGGCAGTGGCACATATGGGCACATTGATGGATGCTATAGCCCTGCCCTGGGGTCTTACGTGGTGAAGACCCCCACTGCATGCTCTTCAGCACATGATGTCGACAGGGAAGCCAGGAACCTGTCGATGTTCCGGCACCCAAACATCATCCAGTATTATGGCAGGGATAGCACCTCATTGGCAGCGCCAGGCATCATTCTAGAGAGGCTGAATGTGGACCTGTCCAAGTATTTTGACATGTAAATGCTCTTATCTTTGATCTGCATGGTTGAGTGTCAGTATGCTGTCAGCTGGGTGTCACTCAGCATTTGGTCTCAGTACTTTTGGGTTGGGGTGTTGATGACAGAGATCAATGGGGGTGTGCTGCATGCATGTAGCCCAAATCCCCTTCACCAAGTCTTTCAGCACGTGCTTGCATGTAACAGCATTTATGCCCACACGTTCATCTGCACACGCACATCTTCTCACACTTCATTGCTTCTTTCCTTGCAGGTGTCCCAGAGCTAGAACTGTAGACAATGTTCTGAACATTGGTCTGCAGCTTGCTGCTGGCATCAACTGCTTGCACGCCCGAGATTACCTACATGGAGACCTCAAGCCCAACAATGTCGGGATCGGCCTCTTCACAAGGCCTCAGGTGACGACAAAGCTCCTTGACTTGGGCCTGGTCAAGAAGGCAGGGCCTCACGCCTGTGGACGAACTCTACCGTGAGTCCTGCTTCATAGTCCATGTCTACCCACCTTCCCCTTCTCCTTTCCTCCCTCAACCCCTGCCCACACCCTCTGATGCTGTTTCCACCCATCTCCCTGCTCTCTTTCTCCTCCTTGGCCGTGAGTTCCAACGCTATCCACGCTCCCGCTTTACCTGGCAAACCTGTTGCCTTCATCTCTTCCCCCTTGGACCCCCCCCCCCCCCCCCCCCCCCGCCCCCTCTTTGTGTTCTTTCTGATATCTATGCAAACACCACACTGTCATGCCTACTTGTATGGAACATGCACTGCATTGAAGAGTAGCATGCATAGCTCCTCAGTGGGTAAATGTCAACTCCCTGTCGGATACAGATGCAGATGATCATGCTGACTGCATTCTGCCACAACACCACGTGTATTCTGCCCAGATAGAAACATAACTGATGCCACACTGTGGTGTCTGTGTGCTACTCGACTTCTGCAAACCACAATGCCCATCCAATGCTCTCCTTCCATCCCCATCACAGACCAACATGCTCTTCATGTATGTGCCCAAGGCTGCACTAGCCTCCTTTTGGAGCACAACCCTGACCAAGCATCTTGCGTCACTCATCATGTCCACCTGTATCTTCAGGCCAATCAGTGTCCAATGCGTCACGTGTGGCCCCCAAGCCTGGACTGAAAGTAAGCTTATCAGTTGATGCACATCTGGCTCATGGCAGAGCATGGCTGCAGGTTTGTCCCAGACTACTGTCCGCCAGAGATAGTGGCGGCACACAACCCTCACAGCAGAGCCAACACCTACCAGCTGACCACCGCTGTTGAAGTCTTCATCTTCGGCCTCATCCTGGCTGAGGTGGCTGGAGCCTCTCGGCTGTACCCAAAGCAGAGGCCAGACTACTTGAGTCAGTTGACTCAAATGTGCTATGACTCCTGGGCACAGGTGAGCAGCTGCCTGTGGATGCAGCAGTTTGGCAATGCAGCACTGCTGGTTTGATGCTGTACTGAGTTGTCAACAATGTGTTGTGGTATGCATGCAGTTCCCCCCAAATCATGGCTACCCTGCGGCTTTTGTCAACTTGGTCAAGCAGTGCTTGAAAAAGGAGCCCATGCAGCGCCCAAGCATGGCAGATGTGGTGTGGAGGCTGGACAATCTAAAAAACCCCTAAACAACCGGCTCCTCCCCCCCATCCTGTCCCCCCCCCCACTTTTGCCCCCTGAATGTAACACCATCATGCAGCTTCTGGTGTCATGTGTGCCGGAGCACTATTGCATGGCACTGGTCCAAAGCTTTGCCCACAACAGCTCTTCTTATGAGCCAAGCCTTCCAGGTGCAGCTCGCTGCAGTCAATGTTCTGCATGACCACCAGCTCAAATTCCCCTAGCAGTATGCCCACATTTGCACAAGGACATTGGCAAAGAAGCACTCTGTATGACACAGGTGCAGGATGGCCTTCTGCGTTCCCATCTGGAATGTTGCATAACAGACCTACATATACTGTAGTGTGTCCACTGCTTTGTTGAGCGTCATTCTGCAAGTCCCTGGTTTATTCACAAATGATCACTCTGTCAATAAGCAAACTGCACAATGGCATGAACAGCTGAGTTACAAACTTGCCAACGTGTTGAGTAAATAGCAGCCCAGTACAGTTAGAATCATATCAGGTGCAACATGCCAGGGTGCAGCTTTTGGCACCGGGCCCAGTATGTTCTAAGCCCACGCTGCCTTCTCAATGAGCCTTCATTCTTGTGGTCAAGTGCAGGAGACACTGGGTAGCTGTCTCTCTCTCAAATAACATCATGTCTCTTGGCCACCATCATAACATCTCGAACGTGCTTGGTGTCAGTTCTGTGCATGGATAGTGGTATGCAACACGGTCATGACAACTGCAGGTTTGTGATCATGTGTACACAGGTGGCTGCCAGCACGCGTCATCAACACCCCAGTGCTGCCACCTTGCATGATGAGTACAGTATGCAGTAATAGTTACCACTGTAGTAAGAGCTCTACCTTGAGGTAGAACTGCGGTTGCTACAGTACTGGTACTTCATATACTGAGAGCATCACTTTCATCATTGCCTATACTCTGCTCGTGCACAGATGAATGCATTTGTTGGCCATTCCTGAAATCTTGCGTTTCAGGGGCAATGAAGACACCGAAAGTACTGTTGATGCGTGGATCCCACCTCAAGTTGGTTTGTACTGCTGTATGCCATCTTTGTCTGATGGTGTAAGTGCTTGAGCCTTGCGGTTATCAAGTAAAAACATAGTGATCATGAAAAACACTTGCTTTCGAAGGAGAAGACTGCCAACTCCGCTGATGGTCACATCGTATTTGAAACCAGAAGAGGCCTTTGCATGATCAAGCTCGATGGCGATTTGGTGCAAGGCGTGTTGAGCCAAAAGGCAACTACTAGGACTATTAGTAGTACTGCACTCCTCCAGTGGTGCTTGATCAACTTCATGAGTCATATCTCCTCATGTGTCAGGAATCATCATGTGGGTAGAACTGGAAAACCACTTGCAGAGCTCGTGATGCCCTTGAATTTGTCCAACACAACAGGCTGACAGTCACGTGAAGGGCGTGGCTGCATACATGGCTTGACACGGTTCACTGCATTCATGCTAAATTGGAAGACAGGCTTCTACTGCAACACATGCAAGGGCTCTGAGTGTGCTGAGACAATAAGGTCAGCTGACAACTGCAGTCACTGTGGCAGATGACAATGAAGGGAATCAGTGGCATTGGTACTGGCGGACATTAGAATTCTGCTGCTTTGCAATGCTATGCCATAGGGAAATCACGCGACTTGGTGGTCATACAAGTGTGTCATTACATTAGACATGCCGTGAATGTTGACACTGTTACCAGTCATATTCCCCATGCTTTCACGACCACAGATGGTAAAGCAAAGTTGCTTTGCTGACTTTGATTGATGCCATAAGTCAATACCAGCATAATTTCTGGAACAGTTGCAAGCTAGTCACAGATTCTGAAGCAGAATCACTTCTGAAGCAGAATCAGCACACGCCTCTCGAAGAAGCACAGCTTCAAATTCAGTCATTGAATAACACAAGCCACACCAACAACACCGTAGGACCACACGACGCAATAGCAACAAAGTCAAACTGCACTCGACCCCTCAACCCAGCTAGTTCTGCAAACCCCCGTGATTGACCCTAAGGCTTCTTTCGTCTGACTTTGCCTCTGAACATATGACATTATTGCCATAACTGGCACAAGTGATCAGCCTTGTTGGCTGGCCGAAGCTTGTAAAATTCTTCTTCTTCTTCTTGCCTTGACTAACACTGCCCGACAGGGTAGCTGCCAGCATCGATAAGAAAGTAGCTGGACCGCCGTTAACGCTGCCTCAGCACGTGAAGCTGGGCTTAAGCAAGTCCCTTAGCTGACCATGACACCTGTTGGCCGATGAGCTCTTGGTCCAATCGATCTGCAGCTGCGGCTGTTGTGTATGCAGCGGCGGCTCGTCACTGTCAGCCCGCACCAGTCCGATCGAGCTTCGCATCGAGCTTCGCATCGATCTTCATATCGAACTTCATATACACAAAATATCTTGCAGCTATCAAGGATATAAAGCAGTCGGTCAGCCGACTTCCAAAGCCACAACCGATATCAGACCTTCACCCCCACCTTGAAGTTCAAGCTCGACTTGCCTAGAACAACCTCCGCAGCGGTTCGCGATGGCGGCTGGTCGTACCTCGATGTTCGTCATGATGTTGGTAAGAACCTGCTGCTTGTTTGTCGGGCACTGCCCGTGTTGCTGCAGCAGGAAGCGACTGCAGAGCATGTAGAGCTTGGACAAGCTGTGTGACCTTGTCCTCCTATGAACAATGCATGTGGTCGGTCGTCGCACGCAAGTGAAGTTGTGGTCGTCGCCTGGAGACCGCCGTTGTCTCGTTACGCAGGCTGTCACCGGCCACATCGCGTTCGTTCATGGCCATGACGACTCCAAGAGCCGCCACCTGCTTCAAGGTAATACCCTGCCCCAGTGCTTGGGTCTTCTCGTGGCAGGAGCTCCCAGCTTCCCCTTCATCGTTTCTTTCACCGTATACTACAGTGTAGTACATGTTGGTTTGAGGGCAAGCAAAGCTGTGCTTAAGCTTGCCTTGCTGCAGTGCTTTTTGGTGGTGGAAGCTGGCTTGCATCTTTGACCCAGCTGCATTTAAATTTGGCTTTCTGCCGCATTTGTGGACATGTTGCCATAGATCTATCTAGACTTGATATCTGTATGTCTGTTGCTGAGAACACAGAAGTCTGAGTCAGACTTGCGTCTGACAACAGGCAATGCTGTTCTGGGCGGTGCTGGTGGTGATGGTGGTGACTTCAATGGCAACACTGCCAATGGGGGTGACTTTAACTCAGGCGACTTCAGTGGAAATGGAGGCATTGCTGTTGGTGACAACGGCAACGGTGGTGCTGGAGGAGATGCCATTGGTGGTGAGTCTGGATACTTTGCATGGTCCCTGTAACAATGTCTTCATGCTCTTGGCTTATTCACAACCGTGCTACAGTGCCCTCCTTCCTCTCTACAGTGCAACAGTCTTGCCACAACACACCATTCTCTACATTGTTGTTTTTGCAGGTGACAACAATTTTGGTGTGGGCCCTTTCAATACTGGCAGCAGTGGCAATGCTGTTGAAGGTGGTGCTGGGGGTGATGGTGGTGACAACAACGGCAACACTGCCAATGGAGGAAGCTTCAACTCAGGAGACTTCAGTGGCAATGGTGGCATTGCTGCAGGCAACAACGGCAACGGTGGCAACGGAGGAGCTGCTGTTGGAGGTGATTCTGTTCTCTAGGCAGAACTTGCAGCTGTGCCTTGTTTGAGCCATGCTAAGCACTTGCAAAAAGCATGGTGTTGGGATGGCAGCTGGTGTGCAACGCTTGCCATGATGGATGAGGGGAAGTTGAGCAGTGTAGCTCACCATGATTAGCTATAGGATCCTTGCAAGCTGCAAGTGCCCTAGGTCATACAGAAATGTTACCAAGGTTATCGTTTGTATGCTTCATCCAGCAGATGTTTCAAAAGATTCATGCACAGTGCAGAATATGCACATCCTAGGTGCACTGCGATACTCAGCTGCAATGCTCAGCAGCAGGTGGTGCTGTTGGGTTGGCACGCTGTCACATTCCCTGTCTAGAGAGCAGACACAGTACACCAGCACATTACAAGACCCTGTTACTGTTTTGCAGGTGACAACAATGTGGGTCGACGTCTGTTGGCAGGTAAGATTCAAAAACCTGTTACCTGCCTTGCAACTCGCCTGCTGTGTCTGCATCAATACAGTCATAACATGTCACACAGTATTCCATGAGCATGTTGATTGCATTATGCCTTGTTGATCAGCCTATTGCACCTGCACCTTGGCCTGCCAACAGCTTGAATGAAACCTGCATCTTGCAGCTTGAGCAAAGTTCTGCACATTCAGTGGCGCCTAACATTTGCCACTAAACCCACATTCTGCACTCCGATTGTCAGCTTTTGTCAGGGCAGTACAGACTATGCTGCACTTGCTCTAGCTTGACATTCCAGTCAGGCAATCTGCTGTCCTTAGGCAACGCTGTTCTTGGTGGTGCTGGTGGGAACGGTGGTGACAACAATGGCAACAACGCCAATGGAGGAGACAACAACTCTGGAGACTTCAGTGGAAACAGCGGCATTGCTGTTGGTAACAATGGTAATGGTGGCGCCGGAGGGAACGCTATTGGAGGTGAGTAATGGCCCTGTGGGATCCAGCAGCAGCAGTTTCAGAGGCTTTCATGCATTGAGTCGATGCTTGCAAATCTGAAGTTCGGTGGTCGCATCATCTCCCCATACTCAACACTGGTTATCTCCATGTACTCAAACACTGGTGTGTGTTGCAGGCAACAACAATGTAGGACGGGGCTCCCATGGAAAGGGCAGCAGTGGTAACGCAGTTGTTGGCGGCGCTGGTGGCAATGGTGGCAATAACAATGGCAACAATGCCAATGGAGGAAGTGGCAACTCAGGCGACTTCAGTGGGAACGGTGGCATTGCTGCAGGCAACAATGGCAACGGTGGCAACGGAGGAGCTGCTGTTGGCGGTGACTCCTGTTCTTTAGGCACATCTGAATGTTGGCTTTTTGAGCTATACTAATCAGCAACATGAAGCATGGTATCTGCTTCATGTTTGCCATGCAACACGCTTGCAAGGAGGCTGAAAGTGAATTTCAAATAATGTTGCTCAGCAAGGTCAGGATCTTTGAAAGCTCAGCTGAAGGTCACATTGAAATGCTTAGCACACAGTTGGAAAGATGTGACTTGTGCATATGCTGCAACTTTGACCTTTTGAAACATCTGCTGGATCAGGTATATGCAAGTTGCATTGCAGTGCTAGCCTGCAATGCTGAAGAGCAATTTGTGCTTTGGGAAGACGTCTGACAGACGTCTGACAGTGTCTGTATGGTGGCATGCTGACACACTGCCTATTGGCATAACAGCATACATGTGCAATCAATCCTCTCATTACTGGTTTGCAGGTGACAACAATGAAGGTCGACGTCTGCTGCAAGGTGAGATCAAGAATCTGTTGCCTGCATTCAACTAGCCTGCTGCGTCTTACAAAACTCCTCAGCCGCTCCTGACCTCAGCCATAATGATCCCTACGATTTTTCAGTTGCACGTTTGCAACATGCCAAGGTGATAGGCCTTTTGCACCTGCATCTTGACCAGTCAACAGCTTTTTGTATAGATTAAAGCTCTCATGCATTCAGCAGTCTCTACTCAATGGCAATTAGAGTTTCTGTACGTCGGTTGCGCATAGCACATGAGTGATGTACACTCCTGTCAGGGCAAAATGTGCTGCACTTGCTCTAATCTGATCTGACTCAGCGCATGCTGCTTTCAGGCAACGCTGTTGTTGGCGGTGCTGGTGGGAACGGTGGTAACAACAACGGCAACAATGCCAACGGAGGAAACTTCAACTCAGGTGACCACAGTGGCAACGGCGGTATTGCTGTTGGTAACAACGGCAGTGGTGGCGCTGGAGGAACTGCCATTGGAGGTGAGGTTCCAATTTTGCACACCTCATTAGGTCTAGCAGCGACACAAACATTGCATCTGTTTTGCTGCATTGCTACATAAATGCCTCATTAGCGAGGCATATCGTACACTGCTGCATTGCCATGTTCCTACGGTTTGTTTGCTTTTGCTTTGTTAGAAGTTGATAGTGTACACTGCTGCTGCTCTGTTCTGCCATGTTGCTATGCCTCCTTACTGATGAGCTTAGTGATTGGTGAGCTGAGTCACAAAGGCTTCACGCACAGCAAATTTGAAAGTCCCCAACAGCTCAGTTGGCAAGCTTGTGCTCATCACTTGGTTATGAGTGTTGCAGGCAACAACAATGTGGGACAGGGTCTCCACGGCCATGGCAGCAGTGGCAACGCTGTTGTTGGAGGCGCTGGGGGCAATGGTGGCAATAACAACGGCAACAATGCCAACGGAGGAAGCTTCAACTCAGGCGACTTCAGTGGGAACGGTGGCATTGCTGCAGGCAACAACGGCAACGGTGGCAATGGCGGAGCTGCTGTTGGCGGTGAGTCCTGCTCCCTGCTCCCTGGTCAGTGTTCTTTGTGGTCTAGAGACCGTTTGTGCAATCTGTGTTTATTTGCAATCTGTGTTTCAGGTGTTGTGTGTCTACTATATGCGTTCTGTGAACAGGCTGTTGCTGCAGTCTGCAGATACTGTAAGCCATAAGTACTAGGGGTAGCAGCCTTAGTAGCTCTGTCTGTCGTTAACGGTCCTATGTCCAGATTGCTGTAGCTTCTTTTGTGTGATGGCTGGCAGTGTCTTGCCATGAGTGTCTTGCTTGCAACTGACCAGGAAATAGCAACAACTATCCTTCATCCAGATTTTATGATGTTGCAGGCGACAACAATGTCCCAGCAGGACAACGCTTGCTATGAGCTAAGTCCTAAACTGGTGTGCTCCCTTCGACCTTGTGACAACGAGTTTGTAAAAACAAAGACACCTGCCTCTGTCAGCTCTGCAGTCATTGTCAATGACCCTTGCATCATTGCAGTTATTGTGGAAAATAAGGCATTGCACAGAGCTGACTTTATAGCCACCTGTACTATAAGGGTCACCAGCTTTAATCAGTAAATGGCAGCCCCATTTGCAACTGTCATGCTCTCCACGGTGATTTTTCAGGCACACTGCCAGTGTTTCACACACATTTCACTCATTGTCTCCCTGCTGTTCTGAGTTGTGACAGCAGCTGTGCATGCTGTGCTGCTGCGTTTATGTCCCTAGTCTGTGCATAGCCTGTCCATGGACTGGCCAATTGATGATTGTTGTGTCCTGAGTCTATCCATAGTCTGGCCATGGTCTGGCCAGTTTAAAATTGTTGTGCTGCTTATCGTGTAGGAAGCTGTGCTGTCCTGTGATGCGGCTGTGCTGTCCTGTGGTGAGGAGAGAGAGTCTTTCAAAAGTTGAATCCAGACAACTTCCAATAAGAGACAATGCCAACTCAATAGCTTGCAACCATGTCTCACCACTGTTGTTATCACAGTTATTTTGTTTTGTGGCAATCTTTACACTTGATACACTTCCTGGCTTTGTGGCAATGTTTACAGTTTTCACACACAAGCTGTTCAGGTTGCACAAATGATTTTGCTGTATGATATGGATTTTGCTGTATGATATGTTTGTGTGAAAGTTGAAACCTAGCATGTGTAAAGATGATAATCTGAACTTGCTGCAAGAAGTGACTGCCTGCAAAACCCTCCCATGCACTGGCAGCACATCGGCCAGGGACTGCGAAACAACCTTTGTGTTCTAGATACCCGAGCTGCGCGCTGTCGTCGATTATAGAAGAGTATATGCTCAAGTGGCTTGATGCTTGTCAGCATTAGAATGGACCAGCAAATAAATATGTTCCGTTTTGACTACTGCATGTAAGCCATGCATGAAGTCAATGTGTGCAGTCATGGGGTCACTCACCTTGCCTAGACAAGTCTCAGGTGACGTGGTGAATTGTTTATTTAAATTTACAGGTCTGCTTCTGAGTAAAACCATGATCATGACTGCATAGTTGTGACAGTCCCAACATGTCACCTGAGACCTGTTTGAGCATGTTGACCCGAACAGCTCCTGTGTGCTCACTCACTCAAGTTAACTCAAATTACAACTTCAGGACAGATTGATTGCTCTATTGGATGTTGTGGGTTTGGTCAGGGATGTGTAGTGAGAATATCTGTTTGCAGCTCGTTATGGATGCCTTGAACGTCCAATTCGCTCGCTCCATAGCTGAAGTTTGGCAAGTTGCCAAAGCCAGCTTGCACTGGCAAGTAAGTACCTGGTATTCAGCGTGCTGATGGCTATAAGCTTACCTCAGGCTGGCATCAAGGTTGTACTTGCACGTATGACTGTTGTCAACCAGTGACAACAAGTTTGTTCAATGTCAAGCCGCTGCATACAAGCAATGAGGGCTGCAAGAGACACTGCTTGAGACCTTGCAGACCTGAACGTGCGATTTTGCCCGAGGTGCCTGAAACTTTTGACCTTGGAGAAAAGCACGTGTATGCCTCGCTATTTTGCTACTATTTTGCTACAAATTGCTAGAGCCCCTATTCGGAATTAGGCTATTCTGTCGCACAAACACGCACACTCAGCAACAAAGCGTACCCACGCCTACGGACTCCAACCGATATCCAGTGTCAGTGCTTGCGGTAACAAACCAGCGCTAATACCTGAACAGCATGTGACCACAGTGGCAAGGATGACGGTATTGCGGGTTAGCTCGTGCTGGAAGGCACGTAAAGAGAGTCAGCAGGACGAACGGGTGTTCCGATCCCCGGCCACAGGGCAGTCTCGACCTACGGCCTATGCTTCCGGAAAGGTAAGTCGATCCATCCAGACGTGTTATGGTATCTGTACAACCTGAACTGTGACTTACACCCTGCTGCCTGTCTTCAGGTTGAGGGCCTGACCGGCTGGCCTCATCAGGGCTCAGGCAACGTTGCGGAGCCAGTGTTTTTCATGCCCTCAGGACGTATCGCCCGCGTCTGCGCCAAGCTTCTCAAGCCTGGCCAGTCAGAGGTTGGACGCGCACGTGCTGAGGTTCAGGATTTGGAGACCCGTCTGTCCAATCTGCAAAACGAGGTTGACCTGCTCAGCACGGCAAAAGCAGGTGCTGAGGCAGCCAGCACGAGTTCAGCGGCCGAGCTGACTGTTGCTATAGCTGACAAGGACTCAGCATTTGACAGCTGCGCTAAGGCAGAGCACACATTCAATGCTCTGCAAGCATAAGTCACAGACCTGCAGCAGCAGCTCAGTGAAGCTGTGTCTACATTAGAAGCTGTCAGGGAAGAGCAGACCGCAGCGTCAGACCAGGTAGCCCAGGCTCAGTCCAGTCTTGTGGACTCAGGTGCAAATTTGGCTCAGATAACAGCCAAACAAGACGCTGCAGAGACCAGCAGAGAACAAGTTCGGTTGGAAAACAGTGGACTGCAGAATGCGCTCACCAGCCTGCAGCAGCAGTTCACCAACGCCCAGCAAGCGCTTGTTGCTAGTCAGGCTGAGCTCACAGGCACCGACACATAGCTGTCCCAGGCTGATTTCAGCAGGCAGAACTTGTCTGAGGACCTGGCAGCTATGCACAGCAGGCAGCAGGTATCTGTACAGAGGGTTGAGGAACTGCAGGGGCTGTTGACGAACGCCCAACAGCAGCTTGTTCAGACGCAGCACAGGGAAACAGCTGCCCAGGAGCAGCTGTCTGCTCAGCAGCTTCAGACAACCGTCAGTCAGGCTGCTGCTAATCATGCAGGTGTGCCCTGTTCTGACTGACTACTACGGCCAGGATTGGTGTTGCTTGTGGTTGCTGTAAAGGGCGATGGTCGTGGTAACAATAACAGCAACAATTGTGTATCATGGTGATGGGATGGGAAATTGAGCTGGTGGTCATGCGGAACATTGACTGCAGCGAGCTGCACCTGGAAGGCTTGGTTCATAAGAACAGCTGTTGTGGGCAAAGCTTTGGACCAGTGCCATGCAATAATGCTCCGGCACACATGACACCAGAAGCTGCATGATGGTGTTACATTCAGGGAGCAAACGGGAGGGGGGGACAGGATGGGGGGGAGGGAGCGGTCATTTAGGGGTGTTTCAGTTTGTCCAGCCTCCACACCACATCTGCCATGCTTGGGCGCTGCATGGGCTCCTTTTTCAAGCACTGCTTGACCAAGTTAACAAAAGCCGCTGGGTACCCATGATTGATTAGGGGGGAACTGCATGCATACCGCAACACAGTGTTGACACAATGCCCAAACAATGATTCTCCATGCTATCAATTTGCTGAAAGACATATACAACTCAGTACAGCATCATACCAGCAGTGCTGCAGTTTGGCAATGCAGCACTGCTGGTTTGATGCTGTACTGAGTTGTACATGTCTTTCAGCAAATTGATAGCATGGAGAATCATTGTTTGGGCATTGTGTCAACACTGTGTTGCGGTATGCATGCAGTTCCCCCCTAATCAATCATGGGTACCCAGCGGCTTTTGTTAACTTGGTCAAGCAGTGCTTGAAAAAGGAGCCCATGCAGCGCCCAAGCATGGCAGATGTGGTGTGGAGGCTGGACAAACTGAAACACCCCTAAATGACCGCTCCCTCCCCCCCATCCTGTCCCCCCCTCCCGTTTGCTCCCTGAATGTAACAGGTGTCATGTGTGCCGGAGCTTTATTGCATGGCACTGGTCCAAAGCTTTGCCCACAACAGCTCTTCTTATGAACCAAGCCTTCCAGGTGCAGCTCGTTGCAGTCAATGTTCTGCATGACCACCAGCCCAATTTCCCCTAGCAGTATGCCCACATTTGCACAAGGACATTGGCAAAGAAGCACTATGTATGAGCCAGGTGCAGGATGGCCTTCTGCGTTCCCATCTGGAACGTTGCACAAAAGACCTTCATATACTGCAGTGTGTCCACCGCTTTATTGAGCATCATTCTGCAAGTCCCTGGTTTATTCACAAATGATCACTCTGTCAATGAGCAAACTGCACAATGGCATGAACAGCTGATCCAGGAACTTGCCAACGTCTTGAGTAAATAGCAGCCAAGTACAGCTAGAATCGTATCATGTGCAACATGCCAGAGTGCAGCTTTTGGCACCCAAGCCCAGTACCCATGCTGCCTTCTCACATAGCCTTCATTCCTGTGGTCAAGGGCAGGAGACACTGGGTAGCTGTGTCTCTCTCAAATAACATCACATCTGCTGGCCACCATCACAACATCTCGGACATGCATGGTGTCAGTTCTGTGCATGGATAGAGGTGTGAAGAGATGCTCCCAACAACTGCAGGTTCATGATCATGTGTGCACAGGTGGCTGCCAGCACGCATCATCAAAAGAACACCCCAGTGCTGGCACCTTGCATGATGAGTACAGTATGCAACAGTAGTTACCACTGTAGTGTGAGCTCTACCTTGAGGTAGAACTGCAGTTGCTACAGTACTGGTCCTACATATACTGAGAGCATCACTTGCAACATTGCCTATACTCTGCTCGTGCACAGGTGAATGCATTTGTTGGCCATCCCCTGAAATCTTGCTTCTCAAGGGCAATGGAGACACCCAAAGTACTGTTGTTGCATCGACCCCACCTCAAGTTGGTTTGTACTCCTGTATGCCATCTTGTTGTCTGATGGTGTAAGTGCCTGAGCCTTGCGGTTATCAAGTAAAACCATAGTGATCATGAAAAACACTTGCTTATGAAGGAGAAGACTGCCAATTCCGCTGACGGTCACACCGTATCTGAAACCAGAAGAGGCCTTTGCATGATCAACCTCAATGGTTTGCATTCTGCTTGGTGCAAGGTGTGTTGAGCCAAAAGGCAACTACAAGGACCAGTAGCAGTACTGAACTCCTCCAGTGGTCTTCATGAAGTTGAATTTTATCATGTGTCATGGATCATCATGTGGGCAGAACTTGCAAATCACTTCCAGAGCTTCTGATCCCTTGGATTTGTCAAACACAACAAGCTGACATCACTTGAAGGGCGTGGCTGCATACATGGCTTGACACGGTTCGCTCATTCATGCCAGATTGGCAGACACGCTTCTACTGCAACACATGCAAGGGCTCTGAGTGTGGTGAGACAATCAGGTCAGTGGCAAATAACAATGAAGGGAACCAGTCGCACTGGTACTGGCGGACAGAAGAATTCTGCTGCTTTGCAATGCTACGCAATAGGGAAATCATGCAACTTGGTGGTCATACAAGTGTGTCATTACACATGACACGCAGTGAATGTATACACCATTACCAGTAGTAATAATCCCCATGCTTGCACGACCACAGATGGTAAGTAAAGTTGCTGTGCTGACTTTGATTGATGCCATAAGTCCATACCAGCATGATTTCTGGAAAAGTTGAAATATACAGTCACAGAAGCAGAATCAGCACACGCCTTTCGAAGAAGCACAACATCAAATTCAGTGAATAACACAAGCCACACCAACAATACCATAGGACCGAACGAAGCAAAAGCAACAGAGTCAAACTGTACTCAACCCCTCAACCCAGCTAATTCTGCGAACCCCCGTGATTGACCCTTCTTTCGTCTGACTTTGCCTTGGCTAACTTTTTTAGGCCCACTGCCCGACAGGGTAGCTGCCAGCATCTCATCTTGCGTCATGCTGGGCATCCCAGGCATACCTGCACCACAAGGTCACATTCAGCCTTCACCGCCAACCCAATGACCCTTAAAAGCAAGGGCGGAGAGGGGGTTGCGTATATGGGAGGTATGGGGGAGGTGGCAACAAAGGGGTATGTGCCCTGAGAGGGGTTACACAGACAGCAGTGTCAGTGAGATGTCAAGGTGCTCCAAGCTGCACAGGGTGACAAGGCTCACCCTTTGCGCCCTGCATCTTCATCATTTTAGACATGTTCTGCACCATGGATCGTGCCGCTGTAAATTGGCCGATCATGGTGGACACGTCCAGATCCTTTCGGCCAGAGCCTCTGGCAATGCGGCGGCGTCTGCTGGGTGTCTTTGCCAGCAACTCAGGTGTCTCACGCTCCTTTGGCGTCATGCTGTTGATCATGGACTCCCACAGTTTGAACTGTTTCTCGGCTTGCGCCATCTGGTCATCTGTGACCTTATTCATTCCTGAACACAGAAGGGCCAGCAACCTTATGCTCAGAACTCGCGGGTGCAGCGGAGTGTTGGTCTGGGTTTGATGTGTGACATGCCAAGGCGTCTAGTGACGGGGTGAACTCTCAGGCAAAGGACTCTTTCACGTGAACCTCATGCAAAGCATGTTGACAGTGCATTTGTCTGACATGCAATGTGATGCCATTATGTGATTGGGCCAGGGGTTCCTCCAGGAGAAGCTCTGGTGCACAGCGACGGATGCAGATGCCACAGCATGGTCATGGTCTGTCAGGTTTGGCACCGTTTATACACCACACAGGTGCTTGTAGCCGAACAGACAGCACTGTTGAGAAGCGCACCAACATGCACCAGACGGCTGCAAGCTCTTACCAGGAACCAATCTGGTGACACTGCTCATGCCACCCATTTTTGTCATTGTCTTGGTTTGCTTGAGCCAATCATTGAAGTCATACTTCTGCTGCATAATACGCTTCATCAAGGCTTCGGCGTCGTCATCGTTCATAGCTTCTTCTGCCTTTTCCACTAGAGAGAGAACATCACCCATACCTGGAACACACCACTCCCTTGTTGACCAGCAAACAGCATGCCTTCTGTACATTTGCAATGAAAGTATCAGGATCCAACAACACGATCAGAACAGAAATCAAAGTGCAAGCATCACTTGTTGATTCTGTGTCAGTTTGTTTTGTGTACAATTGGCTTGGCGGTATGTATGTATACATCAAAGCATTACATACGACGAAACCTTTATTCACGCCACACAGTAAAAAGGCAAGTCATGACAGCTGGTACTTGTGCTTTCAGCTTTTGTACTGAGCAGAACCCTGTCAACATTGAGGTAGCCGATGTGAGAGCAGCGCCATGCGCAAGCAGCAAACCTTAATCACTAGAGTGGGAACAGTGCAATGTACAAAGTCGAAGGACAAGACTTCTGTATTCTGCCACAGCAAGGAACAGGACACAACAGAACAGTCACAACAAGCCTGGATTTCCACTGTTTGGGTCAGAACAGTGCAGGAGGCATGAGTAACACAGCACATCTACACAGCGTGAAAAACATTCAGAGCTGTGTATGTTCAGACCAAAACGCAAGTAGGAACTGTGTGAGAAAACATCATTTGAACACATGCTTACCCAGAATTCTACTGGCAAGGCGGTCGGGGTAGAAGGGCTCTAGAGCTTCCAATCTCTCCCCTGCACCTACAAACTTGATGGGCTTGCCAGACACTGCCTTCACACTCAGTGCTGCCCCTCCTCTGCTGTCACCGTCCATCTTTGTCAGTATGGCCCCTGCAATGCAACAACAGCTGTGACCCGGTATATGCAGCATGAGATGGGGACTGATAGACAACAGTCTTGAATTGCATCATGAACAGGCGCCCCTTGCATGACACTCTGGACTAGTGCTTGCAGTCTGTGCTAAAATGTGTGTCAACCTTTGCAGTTCACCACCAATATGCTGAAATGCACAGCTTGACCGACTGACCATTTTGAGCACAGAATGCAAGCAGGAACTGCACAAACTGTCATGCAACATGATCAGGCCATTTGTACGCACCAGTGTAAAGAGAGCATGCACACTGGTGAGGGAGCGTCGACTGCTCCGGTGACAAACGCCATGCCAGAACCATTGTTGATTTGCCATACAACAACAGAATGCATTCTATCAGATAGCTTGCTGAACCTGGGACTCAATTTTCCAAGGTGTGTGATTCCCCTTTGACTTAGCACAGAGGATGTACCGGTAATCTCTGCAGCCTCATTGAATGCTTTGGTCAAGCTTGCTGCTTCTTGGCCAGTCATGGCATCAACAACCAGCAGAGTGTCCGATGGCTTGATGGCCCGCTGGGTGGCCTTCAGCTCTGCCATCATGCGGTCATCAATTTGCAGCCGCCCAGCTGTATCAACAATCACAACATCATACCTCTCCCTGGCAGCCTGCACATTGCATGCAGATGCTTCTGTACGACACCAAACACGATGACACTGCAGTGTCTGCTTCCTCTGCCACGACAGCAAGACTCTGTTGCAGCTCACTTGTGTTTGCAGGAGCAAGCAGAGTTGTGGCTGAAACTTTCTCCACAGTCAAGCAGTGACATTGACGAAGAGGTACAGGTGGTAAGCAAGGACCATGGCGGTGACACAAGTACTTTTGCTTGGAGCAAAGGAGCAAAAGGTATCACTGCGCTGTGTACAACATGGCACAAACTGAAAGCGGATGAGAGGCTGCCAGACTCATCACATGCAAACTGTACTTAGCAGTGCAAGAGTTCCAAACGCTAGTAGAAGCAGACAAGACCATCTGTCTGATCTATGGTGCATTGTGAGGCACCAAGTTCTGTTACCCTTGGGTGCATTGGCTAGCCACACATTTGTTGACAGCGCCCACGACAGCCAATCAGCACAGCAGTGGTCGGCTTGTCAATGGGTGAATACTTACATGCTTGATGCCTGCTGCTGCAATGGCTTCTGGCTTGGCATCTGTGCCTTGCTCAAAGACAGGCACTTTTATGCGCTCTCCAAGCTTCACTAACTGCTCAATGGCTGCCGGCCTGTACACATCTGTGGCAACCATGAGCACCTTCTTCTTCTGTTTCCTAAGGTACAAGGCCATCTTTCCACAGGCTGTTGTCTTGCCCACGCCTTGAAGCCCAGCCATCAAGATAATCTACATGTTTATAGTCTGTGAGATGATAGGAATGTTTCAAGAATGACGTGAAGCCTTGAACAAAACACTATATGCTTGTGCCATCTGCATGTGCATGCAATACAGGCAGATGCATATAGGTGATGAGATCAAACATCAGGCAGCATCATGACACCAGCAGCATGATGTTTCTTGCTACACAGTGCTCACGATCTGCTGACCTGAGGCCCCTTTGCAGGCTTGACTAGATTTTGTTGCTCGCCACCCATGAGCTGTATCAGCTGATCACTCACAACCTTGACCAGCTGCTGATCAGGTTTGATGCCTTTCACAACCTTGACGCCCAAGGCTGTCTCCTCAACCTGCTTGACAAAGTTGCGCACAATAGGCAGAGACACCTGCAGTCAATGGTCGACCTTACAGTCCTGCAAGCATTCTGCATGGTACGCTGCTGGACATATATAAGGCAAGTGAGCTTACGTCTGCTTCTAGCAGTGCACGTCGAATTTCTCGCATAGGTTCCTTTATATTGTCTTTTGTAAGCTTGCCATCCTTTCGAACAAGGTCCCAAGCTTTGTCCAAATTTCTGCTCAAGTCGTCGAACATAGCTGCACGTACAACCTGTGGCAGTCTGCGTTGGTGGTCCTGCACAGCGTGCAGAGGGCAAACCTCAGCTGAACCAGCCAGCGCTCGGCAGTAGCACAGTGGAACATGTGTTCAGCTGGCTGGCGTGTGAGGTGCACTCAGGGGCTTCCAGTACCTTGCTGCCTACAGCAGGCTTCCATGTTCGTAGACTGGGCAAGGAGCCTTGCAGAAAGTGACTCTGTGCGGACGGGCTGCGTAGATTCTGCAGGCTAGGACCGCTGTTCGTGGCACCTCTGCATGTAAGTCGGTGGTTGCAGTGACGGCAGACGCCCGGCAATCCTGCGACGATCATGCTGGGCTGCGCTGCAGTCAAAAAGTTATCAGCACTGTTGACTCGATAAGAGACTCGCTCAGCTATGCCGCCAGATCCACAGCGGTGGCAGAACAACTTCCTGCACATCCCCAGAACAGCTCATAGCGATTGCAACCCAGCCTGAAACGATACATCATAGGATGATAGGGCTGCAGAAGTACGTGGGTATAAGTGCTGTCTCCGCCTCTGCCGTCGTTTATCATGCGTTCTATACCAGGGAACAGTAAGCTTTTGATCCCTTGCAAGCACCTTTGCCCTAATAGTTATCCTTCGGGTTCCATCCGCGAAAGGGATGTCCACATGCAGGTTTTTCCCAGCCGTCTTTTACTTGTCGACAAGCAAGATTGCCATTGCCGTACTTGGAAATTTGGCGTTTGCCATGGCACTTACCTTGTATAACCTCACCACAAAGGTAGGACGTGGTTGCTCTGCACGCCTTCTACAGTTGTTTGACCAATCAGCCTGCAGGTGTTTCTTGGCACCCTGAGGGAATCCGAGGTGGAAAGGATAAACGACAGGATCAGCCAAGCTGTTATGGAGACTTGCCTGGCTATGACAATTTTCAGAGATCAGTTCAACATAGAATTTGTGGCTATGTTTGTCATACTCACATTTGTAAAGGTGTTGCACTGGTTGGTACAAGACCGTGTAGACTACATTGAGACCACGCCCTCAGTCTCTCGTCTCCACCACCTGAGAATTGTCACTTTCATGAATTTGTTGATGGTAAGCTACCGCACTAATTGCAATCCAGTGAATGTCTTTGTACTCTCTCTCATATCTCCATGTAACAGCGAGAATTGTCGCAGGGAATTGACTGCTTGTTCCTCCGGTTTACAATTGCCAAAACCTTGGAGCGCAGCGCTTCAGTCCATCTGCTGTTTGCATTTGAGTACGTCATTCAGTGCTCGATTATTGTCAGCACGTTTATCAAGTACCTGCTGTCAACCTTTGACGCCTACATGGAGGGCAGATGGGAAAACAAGGTCAGTAATGGCTTGTTGTGCTACCATCTCATTTATTTTGCTGGTTTAGCAGCCAACACAGCTTCTTTCTAGCTTGACGCACCTCTTTGTAAATCCCTTTGATGCAATCTTCAAGGTTGCCATGTTACCTTGCAGGGGGTTTACGTGTTCTATCTTCAGCTCTTGACAGACATGCTGCATCTCTGTGTCTACCTTGTCTTCTTTGTCATTGTCTTTACCAACTATGGGCTGCCACTTCACCTGGTAAGCTTACTGATGCCTTTCAGGGTTGTACTGCGTTGTGCCCTGGCGCCTATGTATCACTTGTTTTTGTGTTAAGTGCTCTGAGTATGCTGTCTCAGGTGCGGGATCTATACTGGACCTTCCGGAACTTCAGGAACAGGGTGGTTGACTTCCTCCGATACAGGTTGTGCAGCTGCTCCTGCTGTTGTGCACCTGTTCTTGCTCTGCGTGGTGATCTGTCATTTTGCTGTTTGACGTGAGTGATTTTGTGTGTACGCCTGAGATCAACAGCATGCTACTTTTGTCTGTACTAGTCCCCACATACTGTGGCGCACAAGGCTCTGTTTGCCATGAATACAGTGTTTGCAGTACAACCCGGAGCAGTCATATGGTAGCATGCATGCCCATGGGGTCTGTGAGGTTGCCTGTGCATTGCATGCCTGTGGGAGTATATGGTTCAAGTTATTGTCATGGTGCTTTACACAGACGTGTGACTGCCAACATGGAGCAGCGCTTCCCTGATGCAACACCAGAAGATCTGGAGAGAAGCGACAACATCTGTATCATCTGTCGTGAGGAGATGACTGATGCCTCCCGCAACAAGAAGCTGGCTTGCAATCATGTCTTTCATCTTCACTGCCTCAGGTGCGGCCATCAATGTATCCACCACTCAGACATTGCTTTGAGGGATGATTGCAGCTGTTGGTTGATGCCCATGACTTGTAAGGCTTGTAAGAGCATGTCAGCACCAGTGGCGGCATAAGATCCTTATGGCACCTTTGCAAGTTGTATTTTCAGGGCGGAACACCTGGCATTCACTCACGCGGCAGGAGCTGTCATGGCTGGTCAGGTGGACCCTGTCAAAAACCGTCAACGACAGTATCTGAGATGTTTGCAGGAAACCCAGTTGGTGAGTCTGAGTGACAGCGTGTTGTTCAGCTGAGTCAAGCCCTGTCTGTTGCAGGTCATGGTTGGAACGTCAGCAGAGCTGTCCCACCTGCCGCACATCAGTGTTGGCACCACCGCCCCCAAGGCCTTCAGCAGAGCAGCAGCAAGCAGCCCATGCTCAGGTACTTTTACAAGCTGGTTCTGATGCTGTTTCTAATGGTGGGTGCGCTTGTTACCCGAATTCTGCAACCGCTGCAGGTTGCTGCTGAATGAATGTTTGCTGACTCCATAATGCTGCAGTGATAGCCTATCGAATCAACTTGCAATAAGCACAAACTTGCAATGACTACAGCTTATGCCTTCGCTGCCTATGTTCCTCCAGTAGCAATATTGCTCACAATCAGCCAGACTCAATGCTTTACATCAGAACAACGCTAGCTGCTGCAAGGTGCAGAGGGGACTGATTGCCATCTGCACAAGCTCTGCTCATGTCATCATACGCACTGAATGATGCAGCCCGCAGCATAGCAACATATGCACCAGAGCTTTGCAGAGGGTGCGCCTGTCATCAAGCTTTATGCACTGATACAGGAGGGTGAAGCTGCAGCACATCACCCTGGCCAGCTGCCTGAGCATCAACAGCAGGCCAATGGGCACCGGATTCCTGTTGGCGTCGCCGCTGCCACTGCTCCCACCGCTGCGGCCGGCTCCGGTAACACCAATCAACAGCAAGGTCCAAGTGACCAGCAGCCATCTGGCAGTGGCAACACTGGCTCAGGCACCAGTGGCAGCAGCGGTGGTGGTGGAGGTGCTGGCAGCAATGGTGGAGGGCAAGGAGCTGGCGGAAGTGGCAGCGGTGGTGATGGTCCTGGCAGGGGCAATTGCGGTGGGGGTGGCAGGGGCCCAGCTGAGGGTCAGGCACAGGGGCCAATCAATGAGCAGCAGGCTCAGCAGCAGCAGCAGGGGCAGCAGACAAGTCAGGCTCAGCCTGCAGGCAGCTGGGCTGCAGCCAATTATGGATATGTGTGGAACATGCCTCAGTGGGTGCCAGCAACCTCCATGGCACTCTTTGCTCCAGCCATGGGGTATCAACACATGCAGTACGCTGGTCAGACCAATCCCGCCAGTGTTGCACCGGAGTTGCAGGTCAGCCCTCCGTCACTCAGGGCAAGGCTATTGCATGCAACATGCTGACTGTATTGTGAAGCAGCTTGGTGTTGCATGTAACATTCACTGTTTGATCTGAGTGCATTGCTGACCCAGAGTGTTTGA
The DNA here is from genome assembly GCA_036924285.1 of Asterella californica. Lineage (NCBI taxonomy): Eukaryota > Viridiplantae > Streptophyta > Marchantiopsida > Marchantiales > Aytoniaceae > Asterella > Asterella californica. The sequence goes on from JAYKYS010000175.1 coordinate 48,750, forward strand.
GCAACTCAAGCGTGTTTGCAGCTGCAATGGGTGTTGTCTGAGCGTAAGTTGCTTTTGGCCTTCAAGGAGACAGCACTGTCAACATACAGCGTCATCAACATGCAGAGTTGTTTGTAAACAGGGCCATGTGAACATGCTCCCCATGCTGCCATTGTTGCCTTTCCCACCAACAATGCCTAATGTTGGCATCCCAGCCATCCCAGCAGATGCCACCCCAGAGCAACAGACACAACACCATGCAGCTGCGGCTGCAGCTGCTGCTGCTGCTGCCGCTGCAGCTTCCATGATGTCTCCTTTTGGCTCCATGATGATGCCTCCAACAATGGTGGCCCCAGGTCAGCTTGCCTCAAAATGCTTGCAAGTGTTGATGTCTGTACAGCAGTCTGCCTGCTTACAGTGAGAGTGTGACTTCAGGAGTTGTCAGGGGACCATTCTTGCCATGCTCTTCTTCTTAAATGTCACTAAGCATCTACTCCTTGTGCTTTTGGAAGGCTTGTGCACATGCTGAGACTGTACTGACTTTCAATGGCTTTGATGTTCTGTATGTCATCCACAATCTTCTTGATTGCGCAAACAGAAAGCCACTTGAACGCTGTCGGTCTCCACAATCAAGCATTATGTGAATGATCAGCAGTACTTTGGATTCGCTAACAAACACTATGGTGTCATATGACCGCAGCACACCTGCAAGCCTTTGAGGCTCATGAAACCAAACACATAGCAACACTTGGCTGGGACGCCATAGCTGACTATCGAAACAAAAACCGTGCAGCGCTGTGCAGTATAGTGCAGAGGTGCAGGCTGCACAACAGTCAGGACTGGTCACAAGGCCACACTGTTTGCAGCTGGTGTCACACTGCAAAAGCAGCTCAGCATGGTGCATTCAGGCGATTTTGTGTTGTGTCCAAGCACACATGGGATGCTGTGCGTCTGTATCAGCTAAGCGTTTGCGATCTGTGCATCTGAATCCTCTGTGCTTGATAATCCAAACCTTCTGATCCCAAGAAAAGATGATTTTGAACGGATAGGATACTTACTATATTTGTACTCTCAAAGGAAAAGAGCTGCTTTTCAGCTGAGTAAAGTTGTTGCCTTTTGTACTGCAGGGTCAATAATGCCTCCAACCATGCCTCTGGAAGGTGAGGCAGCGTCCAATGCTGCAGCTGCTGCTGCAAGTGCTGCCAGTGCAGCAGCCCACGCTGCTGCTGCGGCTGTCATGAATCAGCCTGTAGCTTCTGTGCAAGCATCCACTGAAACAATGGAGCAGGTAAGAGGATCTGCTTCAGCCAGCTTGTAGCTCTACAGGTTGTGTATTTGTAAGTATATCTGTTGCACGCATGAAATGTAACTCTGGTTTGCAACTTACCCATCAAGACCAAGTGCAGCTTTTGGGCATCCCGCGGTGATTTACCTAGTGATAGGCATAGTGCATATGCTTTGCTTGAAATGGGCGCCTGTAGACACATGGAGAGGCTTGTTTCAAGCTGTCTTTCAGCCTGTCAATATGGCCTTGCCAAATCACTTGACATGCTGTAGGTACTACGGCAGCAGCTAGACATGCTGCAGCACCAGGTGTCTCAACTATCAATGCACCGTCAGCACTGGCACCAGCAGCAGCAAGAGCAGGCTGCCATTGCAGCGTCGGCTGAAGATGCTTCACTGGCTCCATCATCCAACACCAATCAAGCAAGCACTAGTCAGCAAACACCAGCTCATGAGTCTTCTGCACCTGATGGGAACGCTCCTGCAGCTGGCCAGCAGAACACAGCATAGCCACATGCCAGTCTCTTCTCATCAGCTTGCTGGCAAAACTGATTTAGATATGGCTCATTGGTATGGTCTGCTCATGCTTGGTACATATATCGGAAGCATATCCTCGAAGAACACGTGGCACAGCCCAAACTGCATGGGCACATGGTATGTGTTTAATTGCTGTACTGGCATGTTGTATCCTTATATGGATCCAGGCATCTTATCAAGCCAGCTTGGGACTTGGTCCATGCTCACATCGAAGCATGTGTCTTCAAGAACTGGTATGATTGACAATTCTTGGTCTATATCTGCTATACACCGTCAGCAGGTTCGTGAACATCTTAACGTACAAACAGCGCGACCCTGTGCATATCATTGCATCAACGATTGTAGATGGCATGTGCTATTGGGCATGCATCCAGCGCAATGTCGGAATTTACTCTTCGACAACTCATCATGGGTGTGTGTGTGTTTCGTCGCAAGGCGTTGTGTCACTGGCGCCATGCGAATGGGCCGCGCGCTTGCATGCGATGCGCGGCCTACGCCTACAGTTCAGGTACGGTACGGTCCAGATGGCATCGTTCACAACGGAGCAGGGACTGCGGTAGATCGCGTGACCATCGCTCAAACCGATCGATTGCGTTCGGTAGACGGGGTAGTCGAGCGTGGAACGGGACGTCCTTGTCATATCTCCTGCACAAGCTGCAGCGGTACTTGCAGACATAAACGGACTGCTACAACCTGCCTTGCGAGTATCGTTAGCCCCTTGTGGAGCGGTGCGCGCTGTGACAGCACCGCTTCGACCTCATGGGTAATAGTGCTTCGTTAGAGTACTGGAACTGGCCCTGGGCTCCTGCAGACGAGGTACGTTATTCCTTCACGCTGGCGACTCAAGTGGACTTCGCTTTCAGTATATGTCTTCGCACTCTAGTCAAGCTCTTAGTTGTCAGTGCGCCATTATTGTATGTGCCTGTCCAGTATATGCTGCTCTTGTCGTTTGGGCGAAGCAAGCCCGGCCAGCCATCTGCACAGCAGCATGCTTCGTTTTTTGAACTATAGCAGGCCTTGCTGTCGCTGAATGCAGTTATGCGAGACATTATTCATGTCTTACAGTATTCAGTGTTCTTCAAGGCTATGCAGTCGAGCACTTTCTGCTTTATCTGCAGATCTTGATAGAAGCTATTGAGAACGTTGGTAGATGTCAGCGTTCTGACCATATCAAGAAGGCTATCAACTATGTGAAGATCCTGCTTGAGAAGCAAGCAGAGCCTAATGCAAGAGACGAATGGGGCAGCGGCAGTGCATTGCATTATGCCATTTGGTGTGGACATCTGGAGGTCGTCAAATTGTTGCTTGACACTGGCAGCTGTAACATTGAGGCAGATACAGGTACAGTACAGTCCACCTGCACATATTTGGCTGCGCTGTTTCGGGTCAGGTTTTGATATATCAGCCATTTGTGCAAGTTGTGCGTCTGAATCTACAAGCTGCCAGTGCATCAGCACAGAACAGCTACGCTGCTCTATGCACCGGGGTCTGACGACATGCACATTTGCGGCCTCCTCGATGTTTTGTGCTGATCACAATGAAATGCTTGCAGGTCAGTACTTCCGGGGATATGACCAGTACATACGCCCCATCCATATGGCCGCATATGAGGCTAGACCAGACCTCATGAGGCTGCTCATTGCAAGTGGGGCTTCCATAGATGCCCCAGACAGGAAGGGCAGGACCCCAGTTCAATGCGTGCTTGCCCCTACCTTCTTTGATGGGGAGTCTTTGATGGGCAAGCCCACCAAGACCACACCCAAGCAGAGGCTCACCGTCCAGGTGACTCAACAGCTCCAGTCTCCCACCACAAGAGTGTTGTCTTGTACTCTGTGATGTGCACTTACAATAATTGCAGGAACCAAACATGCACTGGATGGCTTCAGAAAGCAGCAAAAAAACATTAAGACTGTCAGGCTCTGCTGCTGTTTGCATTTCTGCTTGATTTTGGGATTAGAGTAAGTTGTAAGCCTGCAGGGATCATGACAAGCTCCTTGGCCTGATCCACCCTAGCTTACACTTCTGGCTTGCTGCTCAAGCACAAGCAGCTGGCGTCTGCTTGTTGCCTGCACTACCCCCCGCAGCGCAACCTTGCATGCGGGTAACTTGCATGCATGCAAGTGTAGATGCATTTTGTATGCAACTGCATCGAATGCATGCAGTTTACACATGTTTGATGGTGTATGTGTGTCTGCAGCTGCTGGTAGAGAAGGGCGCAGATGTGAATCGACCCTTTACAGCTGAGAGCTTGCCTGCTGTCCCCTTCAAGCACTTGGTCACACAGTGCCCCACCCCCTTGCACCTGGCTTGTGACAGAGGAGACATAGAGTTGGTGAAGGTAGGAGATGCTTCTGTGTAGCAGGATGACTGAATATAGTATGCATGAATACAGTATGAAAATGGTGTCAGTCTGTGACAGTTTGTGGTATTTGGGGATTGTACATGAGATGCAGATGTGTGAATGCTTGTCCTTACATGACGGGACACATCTTCCTGAGATGCATTTTGTGTTTACACAAGATGCAGCAGCATGTACACTGTTTGGATTGAGTATTGAGCAAAGGACTGTGGTTTGTCTGAGGTTCTTTGGCAACAAGCAGCAGTCATTTGAGTGCAAGAATTGCCTGGCCATGCACGGTGAGCGATTTTTTTTAAACATAACTTCTTGTGTGCACAGGTGTTGTTAGGGGGCTATCGAGTAGATATCAATGGCGAGAACTGCTCAAACACTGCAAGCCCTTTGCAAATAGCAGTTGAGCAGAAGGATCTAGAGTTGGTCAAAGTTTTGAAACACGCTGGTGCCAATGCTGAGCTGGCACGCCTCACAGTCGCAACCAAGCTACAGCATCTGAAGAGGAACTCTGGATCCTCCCCGGGCACTGCTTCTTCGTCCTCCAATGCTGAGGCATCCCCATCCAATGGCTACTTAAGGACGCCAGAGCAGACAGTTCCTGCCAGAATGTCTTACGCCAGTCCTGCAACTCCATCTTCAGACCACGCCAGCTCATCAGAATCTAAAGGCAAGCGCAGCAATCCCAGCTCCCCGTTTCAGTTGTCCCAAACCTCCTCAGTGCCTGAGATACAAGCAGCTTCAGAAGAAGATGTGAAGGGCAAGCGTAGCCTATGGCCGCCACCCACCCCAGTGACTAGGGCTGGGGTCCCGCCCTTAGGGGACAAGCGCAGTCTGAGCAGGCATGCAAGACGAGGCAGCAACGAAAACCTATATGCTGGTACATCAGAGCAGCGTAATAGTGATCAGAAGCTAGACAACCATGGTAGTGAAGGCCCTAGGAAATTTGGGTATGAGAGGCGAGATAGCAGTGAAGACTTGCGGCGTGCCAACAACAACATGGGACGTTTGGCTAGCCTGACCAGCAGCAGGTCAACAGACCTATTGCTGGCACAAAACTAGTCGGGGCAATACTGTAGGGGAGCTGCACAACAGTGCGTGTATGAATTTATGCTTGCATTTTGACAGCCTTTGAGAGTTGGCCTTTCAGGCTTCAAAGGCCATCCCTACAGTGCACCAGTATACAGTATCAGCTTGAACCTATTTCATGTGTGTGCACATTTCGTTTGAATAATGATTAAGGGTCTTGTGGAGGCTCAAGACACAGGAGATGAGGAGATGGGCAAACTTTACAATGTTCGTCAGCACATGAATTCAGCTGTGCGGATGCATGAGAGTATCCATCATGTACCTGCTTTGCACTAGGAAGTAGAACGATAGCTTTTGTAAGCTTGTCATGGCGTTATGATATACCTGGTCAGATGTCTGACCGCGTCTGACGCCTGTTCTGGATAGCCGAGAGTGGGCCACGATACTTGTGTGGAGCACTAGGAAGCCCGAGTGGGTCGCCAGAGCCAGACTGCCATCATTGGAATGCTTACACATGTGGGTATAGTGTGGTACAAACTTGCACTACTTATGTGTACTGTACTAGTGGTGAGAAAAAATATTAATTGTCAATTTTTTTGCAGGGCACCCAAATTTGACAAAAGACCCAGAAAGGAACTTAAAAGTGTCAATCAAAATTGTCATCCAAAACAAGCATTCCACTGGCAAACACAGAGCAAACACAGAGCATACACCGATAACAAAAACAGGTGTGCACATCGTCTCAATCAACTGCAATACAGCACAACAGAACAGTTGTCACACATGCTTCTCTATATCAGAAGCTTGCCTAGCCTAAGTCAGCATGCCATTTATCAAGGTCTTTGATGAATGGTGTGCAGTCCTGGCCATTCTGGTTCCGACATACTGCTGCTTTCATCAATCGAGTGCAACTGTGGTGCATTTGCCAGCCATGTGTCAAGCCGTGTTACTACGGCACCAAGAGCATTAGCTGTAAGACGATAGTGCCCTAGTCTTAACACCAACGTCTTGGCAGATGGACGGCTGAGTTGCTTCAACCTGCAAGAGCACAGATCACAGCGTTATTGTGACTTTCTGGAAAAGTATACATTGCACCAATTGGAGCCTATGATGAAGCCCTGTCCTTCCAGCAGAACTTCAGGCCCTGCAACTTTGAATACCAGGCACAGATCACATCCGTTAGCACTTTCAATCAGAACTGCACTGATTTCCTGCCAAGTTGTCAAGCCTGATCCTGTTAATCCAGGTATGCAGGTCTTTGTCAATGGCATGCTGCGCAGTTCTGCGGTACAAGCCGACCGATGGATAGCAGCCCGACACTGGTCTTATCCTCCCAGGCAGGGTGCTTCACGAAGCCGCAGCAGCACCACCCGGTGCCCGGCCAGCTTCCACATCTGGCAGTTTGTGTAATCGCGCACGTTTGTGCACCGCTGTGACGGCTATTAGGCCAATCGAGACACGCACAGCCACTGTTAACAGCACGTGTAGCCAGCTGGTGCTGCGTGACTTTACGTGCTGTGCCATAACAAATTCGGGCGCGGTAGCCAGCAGTATTTTGTGCGTGTTTGATATTGCTGTCTCAACAACTCAAGCTTGATCGTCGTGAGAGCACTTGACAGGAACAGGGAGCCTAACAAATTTTGCTGACAGGGGTTTGAACCCATTGACGGGACCCAACCAGGGGGCACATGAACCCCTACGAAAACTGGAACCGGCCTAGCGAAATTTTAAAGACCACTACGGAAATCTAACCCGGCCTAGCGAAATTTTCAGAAAAGGGTTGGAATCGGTGCCCTGTTGTTTCAACGCTTGCGCTTCAACCAATTTCTTGTGTGAACCTGTCCCCTTGAACAAACCTCGACATTACGTGACACTGTGCCCCCCTATCTTCACGAAACAACAGAGGCACTTATCACTCGGCACATTTGCTTGTTCACGATTTGACGCCAATCATGTGTCCAACCAACAACCCCTTGAGCACAACCGTCAACAGTTGCTTTTTCTTGGCTCTGCGGAAAAGCTTTTGCGGCGCTGACAGCGCCAGTATTGTCCTGCCGCTGTGTGAGATAGCTGCGTTGCACTGCAGACGACAATTCCACTGAAATTCCATCCTGGCTGGAACGAGACGGCGTGTGCGGGGTGCCTCCTCCCGTGTTCGCCATGACGAACCTGCAGGTTTGCCTATATATCTGCTGCTAGCGTCCCAACACCTGCATGCCTGCTTTACTGGGGGTCGTTTGTGACAGCCAGTGTTGGAACCGGTCTCACCACTGCCTGTAACTTTTATCACTTGCTTTTTGCAACGAATGTGGTTGTGACTACAGGTAACCAAACCAGAGGCTGCAGATGAGGACGTCTTCTTGAAGGGTTCAGAGGACACTGCCATCATCACCGTGGAATCTCCTGCAGTGGGACCACTTGCGGTGTACTACCAAAACTGCTGTGCGCTGAACACAACTGTCACCACCAGGGCTGTGTTTGGAGATTTTTATGGGCAGTCCTCAAACGTGTTTGAAGTACTCTATGGCAGGGCAGGCTGCACAAACTCTGTGATACGGCGCTGGTGATGCAGGACCAGGCAGCCACAATCATGTGCACCGACACATTTACTGTACATGGCCATACCATTGTGTCTGTGGTACCCCTTGTCATTGACTTGACAGATGTTGATGGCGTTGTTGTGCTCCATCCTTTCTAGGCACCAGCCCCAATAGAGATTGTGGAGTTGCCTACATTCTCTGTGGACGAGGCATACATTGATGATGTCAGCAGCGAAGGGTCACAAGCATAGTTTTTGTATTCTGTATTTGCTTCATGATATCTGGTTTTTGCAGTTACACAGTCAAGTTCTGCACTATAATGCTGTTTGTTTGTGATTTAGTGTCTTGGGTGTACAGTACATATGGAACATTAAATATTCTGTATTTGCTTCATGGTATCTGGTTTTTGCTTTTTGGCAGTTGAGTTCTGCACTATGATGCTGTTTGTTTTGGATGTAGTGTCCTGGGTGTACAGTATATATGGAGTATTAAATTGAAGTTGACTTGTTGAACATTGCCTGTCTTTACAATCTGATTTGAAACCAACACTTACTGAGGTGCCAAAAAGCTAGGTCATATAACATTGTGACCAGCTCTTTTCCTGAATACTTGTAGCTATGCCACTTTGTTATGCTATAACAAACAAGCCTTATTATACTGTTTTGATAGCCACTTCTGTAGTTTGTTGAGCTACAAATGGACTTGCTAAGATGCGTTGAGCTTGTTCAAAATGTGTACCTAGTAACCTGTGGTATTGCTGCCTGTGAATACATTTGCCATGAACTTGACTTTGCCTGGATGCCTTGCTTTGCAACCTGCAATCTGTGCAATTTCACTATTTGCTGGCATTTATCAGCTTGATGTGCATGCTAAACTTTTGTTTTTTGGGGCCCCAATATAAGTATATGCGTACGGACCTAGTGCCCACATCCCAGTTTAACTGGCCAACAAGGTATCGGTTCTGCTCAACCAGGCTGCCATCATTGGGATCAGCCCAGAACCTATGTGCATATACTTGGGTGTGCTCGAAGTCCACCACTAGCGATTGAAGACCAACTAGAGCAGAGATCCAGTGACAGCCAAGCCGGCCGAAGTAAATGATTGCTATCATGTGGAAGTGTAGAAGCAAAGTCAGATGATCAAGTCGCAGCAACAACGGTGGCAACAGACAGAGACCATTGCTCGCAGGAATGTACATAGCGTACAGCGTAAGGGGAGAAAGTATAGCTGTCATCAGGTAGTAGGCATAATATTGCCCATTATCGTAGGGCATTTATTTGCAATTCACAATCTTTAAATTGCATCATACTACAAGCATATGAATGGCCATGCTGAACAAGTACTCAAAAGCACAAACAAAAATCCCCAGAAACACTATCAAATCAGTCAGTGTGGAGTATAATGAAACTTCCAATCAACTGCAGGTTCAGGCAACCAAGGTGGTTGAAGTATGACGCCAACGTTCTAAATACTGCGCTGTCAGTACAGGTGCCATTGCCAAGACCAGGTTCAAGGACGACATCTCCTTGCAAGGATCCATTGCTCCCAACACTGAAAGGGAAATGCAAGCGCTCACAATAGACTAGCAGGGACAAGACTGATTGAAGCTAGGACCTGACCCAGGCTAGCAAAGTGGAAAAGGAAAACAACAAAATTCAATCAAATGGATGAGACCTACTTTCTCCATAACAATCGGTGCTAATGGTACAATTGCAGCGTATATGGTTTGCCATTACATCCCAGCACACTCAGTTGCTGCATTCAGCAAACGGACATACTATGCTCAGGCTGGACTGCTCCTTTCAGTTGCCTCATAGCATGCCGGTCTTGACTTTGCATCATGATTGCCAGCTTTTCACTGGGATTAGCATATTGGCCCTGATCTCCAGGCCGTGTGTAGCAGTGGACAGTGCAGTGCAAGATGGTCATGTTTGCCTTGACTTCATTGAGCTCAAAATCATACCTGAGCTGGTTGAAGCCTGCACAGCAGCTGTGAATGAACTGCCTGTAACACCCAAATCCTCCCGACAGCCATATTATAAGAGTACCCACTCATATGTGATCAAAAGCTTACCATCGCTGCTGACGATGCTGAGGGCGCGAGGCCCGCACTGCAGCACCTCACACTTCATGATATCTCGGAGGAACAGGTGACGTCGATGCTCTCGCCACTTACTGCCAACGCCGAAAGGGCGAGTATTTGAAGGCTCAAGGCGTGCCGTCAAAGGAGATAGTGGATATCGGCTTCCTAGCTGACAGAGTTGCTGAAACACGTCCTCAACCCTTGTACTGAACACCTCCTCCTGAGCATACTGGTTGCTGCCAAGTTGTCGCATCGACATGACGAACTTATAATATCTACACCAGTGACGACAGCCGTAAGCCAGTCTCAGTAGCAGCAACAGTAACAGGACAGGACTGGCAAGCTAAAGAGCGGACATGAACACGTGATCCAGTGATCAGGAAGTGGTACTGTGCGGGGTTCACGCTGCAAAAAACTTCCGGGTACCATCGCTACCACAGTCAAGGCCTGGTTTGTTGCCACGAGTGTTGCTCACATATGCAGGCCAGCATGCATACAATTCCCAGTATATATACATGTGATGTACTTGATAGAAGACGAAACGATACGCAATACAATTTAGTAATGACCTTGCATCGCAATCGCGCAAAGCGGCTCCGAATCAGCGACGAGACTGGGCACGTTTCTCCAGAACAGAAGCATGGCGGGCCTTGCTCAACAAATTTTGGCTTCCAGGAACGACATCAGTGTCAGCCTTGACTGATCTGTCGTGTCCCCGTGACCTATCCCCACCGTCACTCCTTGTGGTGCAGACTCCAGCGACACATCATCACTGAAGGAAAGCAGCTGACAGTGTATGGTGAGCAATCATTCCAAGTGCCCGCTACAAAATTCAAGTTTCAGTACCCTGATGCCACACCTGTGATTGTAGGCAGTAACGCTTAACACAAACCTGGGAAGCCTCAAGCTAGAATTGTACTGCGAGCAGGTGTTCTGAGCCTCATGTGCCGAAAGTTTGACATCTTGTGTCAAATGCAATTACGTAATTGGCACAGTGTATCACAGGTACCAAAAGCAGCAGAAAATTTCTTGGCGCTTTGTGCAAGCGGTTACTATGATGGTACTTTGTTTCATAGAAACATCAAAGGGTTCATGATACAGGTGCTTTGAGACCTTGAGCTCATCACCTGCATATCTTGTTGCACCGTGCAATTTCAGCACATCAATGTTGAGTGTCACGCATGAATGCTGTCCTAGCTTGCATGCCAATACTGGCCATCAATGTCCTGTACATGACGGCTGTCATGCACAGGGCAATGATTGCTTGTTTTTCCTAAACCCAAAAGGCCTGCAATGTAGGGCGGTGATCCCACAGGGACTGGCAAAGGTGGCAAAAGCATCTTTCCAACTCCTAATGGCAAGTTCCCAGATGAAATAACTGATACCCTCAAGCACACCAAGCGTGGCATAGTGTCCATGGCAAACAGTGGGCCAAACACGAATGGCAGCCAGTTCTTTATCACCTACAACAAGCATCCACATCTTAATGGTCAGTAGGTACTACTTGCAGTCCCTTGCACTGCAGCTTGCCTTTTTGGTTCAGGTTGACTTTGTTTAGCGAGTGTTAACATTGCTCAGTTGCAAGGGTGCCACGACTGCAGGCAAATACACAATCGTTGCTCAGGTAATAGATGGAATGGACGTGCTTGACAAGATGGAAAAGATCAAAGTTGGTAAGCAACGACTGCTCAGATCATTACTGTGCAGATCGGTGCATGAGTGTTGGCCTCAGGCATGACAATCATGGCAATATTGCACAGCATGCATGCTGCTGTGTGATGCTACGTCCAGCGGAAGAGCAGTATGCAAGCCTGCAAGCAACATGTAAAACTGAGCAAGGCATGCAGAGGTTTCTTAGCCAACATCATGATTATGTTGACTGGTCTTGCAAGATGTCTTAGGCTAATTGTGGTGTTGCAGGTGCTGCCG
>JAYKYS010000176.1:0-15000 GCA_036924285.1 Asterella californica
CAATACGACTCCAACTGCACATGACTCGTGTTACTAGCGTTCACGTACTCGGGGCCCCTAAATCGCTTTCCGATCCAATGATTCACTTCGCTCTACGATCAACAGCGTCAAGAACAAGACAATCACATAGTGAGGGCCCTGAACCCGACGCGGCATCTCGTCGAACTTTACAGGGACGAAAACACCACGACCGAGTCACAAGCTTCATCCACCGCACAACCCGGAACCTACGACACTCATCAAATCACAAGACATTCGGAGGTTTCGGGTGGTACGGCAAAGTTCACGAGTTATCGGCAACGGAGCTCCGTCCCGCTTCCAACCGTCTAAATGCCCGTCGGCGTTACAACCTTCCTGTATCGATACAAGCCCCGCGAGGAGACGAGAAGGCGGTCGCCCGCAATCTCACACTCCCTTTGAGAACCATCGACACGGTGCGGCGCCCTTCCCCTTGGGTCGCCAGGAGACCGACCACGACATGAATCGAGCCTGATGTGCAAAGGGTGGTTCCGGCGAGGTTAACCCCACCGTGAAGAACTCCCATTTCAACCGAAGAGAAATATCGGGATGCGTCACGACGCATGGCACAAGCTCCACATCGCACTGTCGGTACCCTTTGGGGAGTCGCACCGCAACTTGCGTCGCTGGCACTACCACTCAACTTCCGCCTGCACCATAGAATGGACAGTCCACCGAACAGCGGTGACCCCGTGGAGTCCCTTACCGTGGTATTCTGCCAGATGTGTGACTTCGGTCTCGTGGTACCCCGAGGAGGAGCACCCCCTCATATATACTTCTGGGGAACGGCGGCCCCGCCCTCCTCTTTGGTCCGCGAAAATTATACCACAACCCGATTTTTCTACAAAAACGGCTAAGTAAATGAACCACAGAGGAACATTCCGAAGAAAACCCAGACGCGTCAGACCCTGGGAACACGCATACTCGGGAAAAGGAGACCGTGACAGACTCCCAGAACACGCATACTCGGGAAAAGGAGACCGTGACAGACTCCCAGAACATTGCGCGAATCATTGCATACTCGGGAAACGAGACCACGGCAGACTCCCGAGGCATGGGAGTTTACCGCATGGTCAACCCCAAGGCCATCGAGGACTCACCCCTTGCAACTCATGGAACCGTGCGGGTCTGACAGTCCTTCTTGTCAGGCTCCCCCGGGTCTCACGTAGAGACACGAGCCTAGACAGGGTACAGCCTTCAATGCATCTCCCGCGGGTTACGGGGCACGCGACAGCCGCACCCGCCGGGGGTGGCTCGCCGACGGAACCCCCTTCCCTTATATATACTTCTGGGGAACGGCGGCCCCGCCCTCCTCTTTGGTCCGCGAAAATTATACCACAACCCGATTCATTCTAGCGGCTAAGTCCTCAAGGGTGCGGCACCAAAAATGCGATAACTCGGCCATTTAGATTCAGAATGCATTAATTCTTTTTTCACAAGGACTGTTTTCAGTTGGGGCACGTGCATGGTGAATTTCAGGGTCATTGGCTTATGGATTAAATTCTCGCTCACGAATAAGTGACCCAGATTCACTAAAACAGTCTCCACTGCCTACACGTGGGTACAGATCACTCCAGATCTCGAAGGTGGCTCGATGAAATTGGCTCAAATAAATTTTAGGTGTGAGGACTACTCTCGAGGTACCCGAGGGGAAAATTTCAGGTCAAATGGGGACGGTTTAATCAGCCGAATATAATTTCAACTGATAATTAGACAGAAAATCCTGGAAAAATATAAAACGATGGGTTAAGAATGATATTACATCACCAAAAAATCTATTAATTTTATACTTCGAACCATAATTATTTTCCGGGCGAGAGAACTTATAAATTTATTTATCTGCATTTATATTCTCCATGATTTTATCAATAATCTATATATGTGCTAAAATGTACAGTAAAGATCAGAACCATTCATTTAGTGGTAAATATGGGTATAAATATGCTGCATGCATAATAACGAGATGATCTAATGAGTAGTTTTAATTTTAGTTTATCTTTCATAAACATATCTTATTCATTTAGTAAAAATATATATTTTGATAATTGTATTCATACATATTTTCTTACAGCGATGTCTACAAAGTAATGACGAATAAGTAAGATATTATATCACCAAAAGATCTGCTAATTGTATACCGTGATTATTCTCGAGGAAAGAGAACTTATAAGTTGAATTCTTGAATAAGGATAGAAGAAATTCACGAGAATGTATTGCGCTATTTACCTGTAGGTGGTATTATTGGACTTATTTTTTTGTTGGAAATCTTTTTAATGGTAGATAATGATTACATTCCAATATTACCAACGAAATTAAGTGCAACCTATCTAACATATACAGTTTATGCTGGAAAGATACATAGTTGGACTAATTTGGAGACATTAGGCAATTTACTTATTTTAATTATCTATCATCTTATCAATGATATACCTAAGATCGGATAAAGGGTGGATAAACGAAATTGGTGGTGAATACGAGTTTGGGTATATTTTCTAACAGCGAGATCTTCAATGTAATTAGTGATGGATTTTCTTCTTGATAACCAGATTACATAAAGATCCATGCACATTATCTTCTAAGTTATACTTAAGGTCGCTTATGTTAGGAGGTGCTAAATAATATATTTTATTATTTTAGTGAATTCAATATTATCTTACAGGTGGAAATCGCAAACGATCTGATATATGCATATTAGTTCACACATAACTCAAGTTTGATATTATAGAGTCTAACATCAAGAGAATACAAAGAGGAGGATGAGAACTAAATATACTATTGCTGCAAACAAGACCATCATATGATTGTCATCTAAGTGTCATATTTTGGTGATATAATATCAGAATAAGTAAGATATTATATCACCAAAAGTTTAACCAATTTTACATCGTTATTATTCTCAAGGAGAGAGAATTTATAAGTTGACTTGTCTTTATTTTAATTCTCTAATATTAATAGAATATGTAGATGTTCTAACGGGTTGTTTTATCTCAAACTTGTCTTTTAGAAATATGTTATCTTCATTTAGTACTAAACCCATTTGGATAATTCTTTCCATATAGACAACACTGTTTTTCTAACAGCTATTTCTACAAAGTAATTAATTTTCTTCTTGACGCAGAGATCCATGCACATTATCTTCTAAGTTATATGATAGTAGGTGGAAAAAATAGATATTGTATTATTTTAGCACCTAGTTATTTTGAAAGTACTGCGTATATAAGATAGTGAGATACCCGTTTAGTTTTAATGATCATCCGTACTTATACTGTCAATAAGACCGTTTCATTATTTGTAGTCGTAGTAGTGAAGCTAGACTTGATATTTCGACTTAATTAAAACCTTGAATCAAGCTAATATCTAATATGCTAGAATGAAACATGAAAGTTGTTATGTGGAATATATGTATATGATAATATCCCCGCATCTAGACATTTGGATTGGTTATATTATTTTAACGTTGAGATGCACGAACTTGTTTAGACTGATCATATGCAAAACATCAAAACGTTATTGGGCTTGTGTATTTTAGGGTTAGAACGAAATATTACCTTATAAACTCATGAATATACTTGTGAGTTTACCAGTTATTGCAAATAGGTCTTGAGTGATATTTGATGAGTAGAATTTCTTGTATTTGATGAAATAGTTGGGAGGATAATTCAAACTCAATTTAACTCATTGTTGGTAAATCTGCCACTAAAATGTTGATAAACAAGATAATGTGTTTTATGTATTCTACTATGCAGATCAGAAAAGTACTTAGTACTTAGAGATGTACATGGTTGTTAATGTTCTCGAAGAGAAGAGATGCAAGTCATGAGTTAAGATAGTACTTTGGTAGTAAATTGGTACTAAGTCTGAATAAAACTTCTAATACAAAGATGAAGATGAGAACTATAACATAGTTGCAAACAAGACCATCATATTATTGTCGTCTAAGTTTCATCTAAGTTTCTTGAATAGATAGAATAAAGGATATTTCAACCTAAGATATACAAACCTCTCGTAATATATATAATCTACTACTACACATAGTATTTAGTATTTAGTTGTCAATGTAGACTCAATAATTCAGCCTAAATCTACCTTCTATTTGTTCTAGTCAAACACGAAAAAGAAAGATATAATGTTGCATAGAAAGTTCATGACGAGTATATCCTTTGATGTATCGTAAAACAATACACCAAGAGTATATTGGAGTAAAGTTTCTAAAATATATATCATTGATAGTAAATGCTACACAAAGAATACACAGTATTAATTACTACATGCAAAGCATGACAAGTATTACGTATTATTTTCATAATGGAGAGTATATCTTTGGATGAATCGTGAAACAATACATCCAAGAGTATATTGGAGTAAAGTTTCTAAAATATATATCATTGATAGTAAATGCTACATAAAAAAATACAGTATCAAATTACTACATGCAGAGCATGACAAGTTTTAAGTATCAGTGCCATAATGGAATGGATATCTTCGAGTAGAGTTTCTAATTTAAAAAACATCTGGGTATTAAACCGTACATGAAACACTGAACCATGGAAAACAGAATACAACTTATATTCAGGTTGATTTTATTATTCAAATCTTTACTCTGTATATATCTTGAATTGGTGTATATATGATAACATCCAAAAAGAACATTACCAGTTATTACAAAAGGGTCCTAAGTGATATTCATGACGAGTATATTCTTTGATATATCGTAAAACAATACATCCAAGAGTATATTGGAATAAAGTTTCTAAAATATATATCATTGATAGTAAATGCTACATCAAAAACTTACAGTATTAGTTACTACATGCAGAGCATGACAAGTTTTAAGTATTAGTGTCATAATGGAATGGATATTTTCGAGTAGAGTTTCTAATTTAAAATACATCTGGGTATTAAATGTACATGAAACAGTGAACCATGGAAAACAGAATACAACTTTTATTCAGATTGATTTTATTATTCAAATCTTTATATGTTACCCTATGTATATCTTGAACTGGTGTATATATGATAATATCCAAAAAGAATATTATCAGTTATTAGGAAAGGTTCTTAATCAAGAACCAATGTATATCAGATTATAGTACTTTGGTACTAAGGCTGAATTAAACTCTAAGAACAAATTAAGATGGTCTTATTGATGAAAAGTCATAAACTATCTTACATATAATATTAATTCACAAACAACTAAAGTTTGATACTATAGAGAGTCAGTCTTAAATCAAGAGAATTCAAAGATGAAGTTGAGAATTAAATATACTGTAGTTGCAAACAGTAACATCGCATTACTATCCTCTAAGTGATATTGGTGCGATTTTCTTGAGTCGATAGAATAAGTACTGCTTGTCATTAAAACCTAAGATATACCTAACTCTCGTGATGTAAATAATCTACTACTATACTTAATATGTAGTTGTCAAGTTGGACTTGATAATTCAACCTAAATACCTTTCATTTGTTTTAGTCAAGTATGAGAAAGAAAGATATAACCTTATACACATATATAAAAGTCATGACAAGTATATCTTCTTATCAATGTATTTTAAAAGGATACATTCAAGGGTATATTGGAGTAAAGTTTCTCAAACATCTATCATTGATAGTAAATCTACATAGAAAGACATATAGTATGAACTACTACATGCAAAGAATGAAAAGTAAGAAGTATCTGTGTAATAATGGTATCTATATCTTGGAGTAAAGTTTCAAAAACATCTCGGTATTAAATGGAACAATAAAACATGGAAAACAGAATACAACTTATGTTCAAGTTGATTTCCTTATTGAAATCCTTATATGTTACCAGATGTATAAATATATAGCTTTAATTGGTGTATAGATGACCATATCCAAAATATTAAACCTACATTACATGTGTCTTTAAGATCTAGCCTGAAGGTATATGAAGTATATATGATGGACTACATGTGATATTCAGTTAAGTGAATATAAAATATATTTAGAATAATTGTCAAGTTATTTAAATTTAGAAATTGAACCATGTGTAGATTGACCATATGCACATATCAGAACGCTATTGGGATTATGTATTTAAGTTTTAGGGTCAGAAAAGCTTAATAAGTAAATTTTCCCGGAGAGAGGTTATCAGTTGAGGGTTATATTCGTGAAGTGAAGATGAATGTCATGAATTAAGGTAGAACTTCGGTAAACAGTCTAAGTAATAGTTAAAACCTTTAAGATGTAAATTAATATAATGGTATTATTTGATGAAACCTAAGACACGATTTAGTATATAAATGGAATTTTAGTTTGATTATCTAGAGTCTTACGAACAAGAAAATACAAAAGATAAAGGTGAGGCCTAACTATTTATTGTTGTAAACTTCTCATTAGTGAAATATCATCTTATTGTTATCCAAGAGATTTATGGTGAGATTTATGAATCAAGTCCAGCTTAACTACTATACATACGTGCCACGTAAATAAAAATGACACTACATGTGTATTTAAGTTATATAGGGTTAGAAATGAACAGATATTATGAGTAGCTTAAGGTTTAAAGACATAAATTCGTGTAAGAATATCATAAGTCACTTTGAGAAGTACCTTCTTGGGTTTGTTAGGAGAAGTATGGTTAATCAATTAAAACCAAATGTATATCAACTATATGTATAAACTATGAATATAAACACATATAGTAATTATATTCAGATTAATACATATTTAGATTCACCTACACATACAGTATGTAGTAGTCAAGCTGGACTTTATAACTCAACATGATTAATATTCAATCTGTTTTGGACACTGAAAAACTCACGGATGAAGGATAAATGATTGATAGAATAAATCATGTTTAGCATTGAAACGGAGCGTGTTCTAATTATTTGAATCATGTAATACTTAATCAACTAATTCTACTTATATTTGTTAAATATTTTGAAACCAAGTTCTACATGATAAACCAAAAAGAGAAAGATGTAGGGTTACAATATGGTACCACAAGTTTCAAAAACATCTGATATTAAATTGATACTACATGTGTATGAATAGGGTTCTAGGGTTAGAAATGAACACTATGAATATCTACGGTTTATACTTCAGAGGAATGTTTCCAGTGTAAAAGGGTCAGAAACCATCTAAATGACATTTCTAATGACATCTGAGTGAGACCAGTCTTGATCTTTAAGTTGTTGTATTTGATAGGATAAGCGACTCATTAAAAGTGAATATATATCAAACTCTTTTGTATATAGTAGTTAAGCTGGACTTGATTTTCAAACCTATATCAAGATCTTGCTTGTTTTTAACAATGAGTAAACTACTATACGAGAAAAGAGAAAATTGTAATGATACGTATAAAGATGAACTTCAGTACATATGGTTAAAGTCAATAGGAAAAGCCAAGAGAGTAGAGAAAATATTAGTGGCTGTTCGCTTGATAGAGATATAGAGATCATATTTTATTTAAACTTTGAATCAACATTTATATGAGTTAATGGAAAGGGAAGATGTAATGACGAGTATGAAGTATCAGTACTGTAACATAATACAATACATCCAATAATAAATTGGATTAAAGTTTAAAAAGCATGATGTTAAATGCTATTGTAAGATAAGTAAATCAAGAATGAAGAAAATGATCAGTTGAGGGTTGTTGACGTTAAGAGAAGAGAAAATCATGAATCATGATACTACTTCGATATAATAAGATTAAATTGATATAATGGGTATTATTTGACGAAACATCAGAATATATGAAGAAATTAAAGTTTGATACTATAGAGTTTTAACAACACGAGAACACAAAAGTTGAAGTTCAAACTTAACTTTATTATCGTCTAGGACTTCCCATGAGTAATTGAACCGTCATATTATTGTCATCTAAGTCAAGTTGATGTGAATTTCTTGTGCTTTTTCTTCTATTGAGAGGACAAGTAAAGTTGCTCACTAGAATCTAACTTATACCAAATTCTTTTGTATATATTAGACTAGTGAAGTTGTAAAAATATTAAAGACAACAACAAAAAACCAAGGGAGTACAGAAAATATTAGTGGTTGTTCGCTTGAGTAAAGTTTAAAAAACATAGGTGTTCAATGCTACTGCAAGATAAATGAATCAAGAATGGAGAACATTATCAGTTGAGGGTTAAGGGTTGTTGACGTTAACAGCTGAGATGTAAGTCATGAATCCTCGTACTGCTCAACATAATAAGATGAAATGAATATAATGCTATTATTTGACGAAAGCCAGATCAGATGCATAAACCATTTGATATATAAAGAAAATTAAAGTGTGACACGTAAATAAAAATGACACTACATGTGTATTTAAGTTATATAAGGTTAGAAATGAACAGATATTATGAGTAGCTTAAGGTTTAAAGACATAAATTCGTGTAAGAATATCATAAGTCACTTTGAGAAGTATCTTCTTGTATCTGTTAGGGTTTAGGGTTAAACCCTAAATCAATTAAAACCAAATGTATATCAAACTATATGTATAAACTATGAATATAAACACATATAGTAATTATATTCAGATTAATACATATTTAGAATCACCTACACATATAGTATGTAGTAGTCAAGCTGGACTTTATAACTCAACATGATTAATATTCAATCTGTTCTGAACACTGAAAAAACTCACGTATGGAGGATAAATGATTGATAGAATAAATCATGTTGAGCATTGAAACGGAGCGTGCTCGAATTATTTGAATCATGTAATACTTAATCAAGTTGGACTCCTTTAAACTCTTCATAAAGTTATACATATGATCAAATGGAAAAGAAAGATGCAATGTGACATATGAAAAGTCAGTACCTCGAGTATTATAAGAAGGGAATACATGGAAGGATATACTCAAGTATAGTCTACAAAACAATTCATATTAAATGGTACATAGAAAAACCGAACATGGAGACAGTATACAGATAGATTGATTTTATATTGGAACTAAATTCAAATATAAAGCACGTTCAACTTGGTTATCTTTACCATATGCAAGATATCAGAACGATAGCACATGTCCATTTAAGTTTGAGGGTTAGACATGAACATGAAATATCATATGCAAATAGCGTAGGGTTTAAACTCATGTAATTCTGAGGAATCTTTAAGATACATGTTAATCTTTAATACTTGAAAAGACAGAGAAGGATGTCAATAATCCATAGTGAAAAATTGAGTGATTTAATTGAAAAGCATAGATGAGTTTCATGAATTAAAATAGTACTTTGGCAAAAGTATGAGTAAATGTTGTAAGATCTTGTTAATAGAGCCTCATTGTATGAAGAAATCCTAATAAATGCATAAATGATATAAAGTTTAAGTTTTAATTCACAGAAAAATTTAGTTTAATGTTGCAGAAATTAAATGTTGGCAGAAACTGATATTGGTTTCTGAATTATTTTAATTGTTAATTGACATAGTTAGTTGATTAGTAAATATGTCCAACTGTCTCTAGTAACTTAGATATGAAAAACCCAGAGTGTATAAACAAGAGTGAAAGACCTTGTGTGAAGTATATAATCCTAAATAGGCAAGTATTGTACTTCGGTAAACATGAAAGATCTGATTGATAAGTTGTGATTCGATGAAAAATCACAAAACTCAGATAAGCGATCTAAAATAATGATTCGTATTCATAGAGATGTTACAGTTGAAACTTTACAGTATTAGATTAATTTGTGTCTGAAACTGACTTTGGCTTCTGAATTATTTTAGTGATAGTAGATATAGTTACTTGACAGTGTGAATCTGCTAAACTCTCACTTGTAATTCATATTTGAAAAACCGAGGGTGTATAAGAATGTGACATTTGGCTATTATATGAAGTCTTGATCCTAAAAGTTTAGGATACTAATACAAACGTCAGAGTAATATGTGTAAGATGGAGTTTACAGAGTATTGTTAGAGAAAATCATAATATATATATCGATGACATGGAATAT
Organism: Asterella californica; assembly: GCA_036924285.1. Lineage (NCBI taxonomy): Eukaryota > Viridiplantae > Streptophyta > Marchantiopsida > Marchantiales > Aytoniaceae > Asterella > Asterella californica. The sequence continues at coordinate 9,946 of JAYKYS010000176.1, forward strand.
AAATTTTTAGCAACAAGACACTTTATTTTAGAGGTTCAGAGTCTTAGATTAATTTTCATAAGAAAGTGATATTGGCTTCTGAATTATTTTAGTGATAATAGATATAGTTAGTTCATCATGTGAATGTGTTCAACTGAGAATCAACTGTAACCACTTTTTAGAGGTTCAGAGTCTTAGATCAGTTTTCATCAGAAACTGACTTTGGCTTCTAAATTATTTTAATTGCAGCTGAATAAACAATGGATAGTACAGTATATTGTTAAGCTGTCACTTGGATTCTATATTTGATCAACTGAGGAACCCTAAACAAAAGAGGGAGAGCTGTCCACAAAGTCCTGATCAAAACTAATCGCTATAGAGGATGATCGAGTTTATCACGAGAATCATTTATTAAGTACATATGATTCATGACATAGTGAGTGTGAAGTGTCCATATGATGGGATATTACAAATGAGTATCCATGAAAATAGTTTCTATAAAATAAATGAGCTCCAAACTGTATATATGTGATATTCATTGAAATAAACTGAAGGTGAGAAATTCAGATATGGATCCTTGAAGGGTCTAACAACTACGTGTGCTAACCACATGCAAAGTATAGAAATGTACAACCGGCAGATTTACATATACGCGGAAAGAAGCAAAGCAGGACCAAGTTTGTTCTTAAGAAAAGTTAAACCCTCCACCATCAATTTTTTGCTCACACTTTTTATGAAGGGGTGTTAAGTGACATTTGAAACGTAATATGCAAACATGATAAACTCTTTGACAATTGAGGATACATGTATTTTAAGTACACAAGTAGTAAATAGGTGTAAATAGAACAAAGAAAAGATTAAATACAACAACTTACATGGAGTAATGGAAAAAGTGTCCAATATTTGGGTTTATTATGTATATCTAATGGGTTGCTATGAAAGACTAATGGGTTAAAGAGATCGAAGTTACATAGAGTAATGAAAGAAGTACTACGGTATTTGGATGTATTATGAATAAGTAATGGGTTACTTAGATCGAAATGATATAGGGTAATGGAAGAAGTATTACGGTATTTGGATGTATTATGAATAAGTAATGGGTGACATAGATCAACGTCACATAGAGTAACGAAAGAAGTACTAGGGTATTTGGATTTATTATGATAAACTAATGGGTTCCATATTCAAGGTTATTTCATGGGGGAAGAAAGAAAAGCAGACAACAATTAATTTATTCGGTGCCAAAGAATCAATTCACGTCCAAAAAAGAAAAGAACATACGAGTAATTAATCAGTTTAGTGCCTGGTAGCGTAATATATTTGTTCGATTGCCAAAGAATTAATTCGTAAAAAAAGGAAAAAAGAATTGGATGCAGCACCAGGACTTCCCGGGAGGTCACCCATCCCAGTACTATTCCGGCCCAAGGGCATTTAACTGCAGAGTTCTGATGGGATCTGGTGGCGTGGCCCTGGTATGACCGCATCACGCTTCAAATGGTGGTATCCAAGTTTATAATAGCCGGTTGTTGAGGCATGAACATGGTTTAGGGTAAAAGTTCGAGGGAGGAATAATGTTTATCGATGATGGAGAATTTCATAGAAAAAATCAACTCCGCGAGGCAATAAACCACCGGGGAAAAGTAAACCATCGGATATTTATCAAATATCCATCGCTACATTATCAAATACACGGGAATAGTTACATCGAGTCTAAAATTTAGCTTAAAGGCCCTGAATAAAATCATGCTTTGCGTGAAGTAGTCGGAATAAGATATCGGGAGCCGTCGGAACATTAAACCATCGCTACATCAACGGTGGAGGAAGCCATCGAGAAAGATTAAACCATCGGGTAAGAGATGTAGGCTTAAAGGCCTCTGAATTAAATCATACTTTGCGTTGAAGTCATCGGAATGGAATATCGGGAGAGCCTCCGCGACATTAATGAATCGGGAGGAGGAGGAAAACCATCGGCACCGGAATAGTTACGTCGAGTAAAAAATTTCGGCCTAAAGGCACTGAATTAATCGTTATTTACGTTGAAGTCAACGGAATTGAATTTCGGGATCCTGTCACAAAATTAAAGCAACCCCAAACATCGGGAGGAGAAGGAAACCATCGGGTCCACGGAAATAGTTACGGCCGAGTAAGAAATTAATGCTTGAAGCCCCTGAATTAAATCGTACTTTTGCGTTGAAGCGTATGGAATTTAATTTCATGAGCCCGTCGCAACACTAAACCATCGCTAATATTCGGGAGGAGGAGGAATTTCAAAAGGGACTTGACTTGATCCCTCTGAGTAATTTGTTTCGGGAGTAAAAACGGGCCTAAATTATGAATCAAGTTCAGTGGAAAGGGAAATATTTTGAATTAAAAGGGATGGGATTAAACCGGAGAAGTTCGTTAAAGGGAAATATTTAAAGTTAAAGGTATAGTAATAAAGATAAAAGTGAAGCAAACGGTTTGATTGATTGTTCCTCAAATAGCGTAGAAGGAAATAATGAATAAGCAATAGCAATAATTTATTCACCCTAAGTTGTAGGCAATTAATTAATACGGTTAGTTTAATTAGGGTCCCTCTGAAAAGCAAGGGGAAAAATCAACTTAATTAATATCGGGAGGAGGAAGAAACCATCATGGAAAATTAAACCAGGAAAAATAGTTATAATTAAATCGTACTTTGCGTTGAAATCAAAGGAATTTAATATCGGGAGCCGTCGCAGCATGAAAGCATCGCTCTATCGGGAGCCGTAGGACACAATCGGGAAAGAATATTCCATCGGGCTCCACAAAAATAGTTACATGGGGTCTTTAAATTAAGGCTTAAAGGCCCTTGGGCCAAATCATTATTTGAGTTTTCGTCAAAGGAATGGGATATCAAGAGCCGTAGCAACATTAACAAATCATAAATATCGGGAGGAGGAGGATGAACAATTGCTCGACCCCCTCGAAGTTAATTGTTTCGCGAGTAAGTGCGAGCCTAGTTCGTATAAGGAAAATATTAAAAGGAGATGTTTTAACAAAGATAAAGTAATAGCAACCTAAAAAGTGAAGAAGACTGTTCAATTTATTTTTCTGAGAAAGCGTAGAAGGAAATACTGAAAAGATATTAGCAACAAGTAGTTGAAATTATTCCTCTGGAATTTGAGAAATTCGTAGAAGGAAATAGTAGAAAGTTATAGCAATAACAAAGTCTTCGCAATAATAAAAGCAAAGCAGTAGATTGAATAAAGCATTAAGTTCGTAATAAGGAAATATTACAAAGTAGAAGCAATAGTAATAATTTGTTCCTCTAATGTAGCGGAAATGTTTAAGAAGGAAACAAGAAGAAGGGAATATGTAAAAAAAGCATGGGAAAGATCAAATATAACACATAATACATGATACAAGGAACAAATAAATTAAGAGAGCAGAAGGAAACAAAGGAGAAACACGGGATTGAAAAGATTAAAGCTGAAAGGGGGTGTGTTGTATTTATTTCCCACTAGAAATCGCAAGTATTTTACTTAGCCTTACCCTGGAATGATTAACGAGGCGGTTCGTACCCAAAATGGAGGAGTAAGGGTACTCTTTTATCCTTTTGTAATGCCTAAATGGCTTCAGAATCGCTTTCCGAGAACTTGGGCCAAAGATAGTCATGACTAACGGTAGTTGGCCCGTAGCTAAAGGTCAAATGGAGTATCTCTCGCATCGGGAGCCTTTGTCGGACACCGGGCCAGTACAGTTAAGCACTGTCTTTATCGGGAGCATAACTTCGTTACCCTTCCGGAAACTTGGGCTAAAGATAGTCATGACTAAGGCTAGTTGGCCCGTAGTTAAAAGTAATCCGGGTCCCATCGCTGATCGAGATCGAGCCATCGTCTGTCGCACCGGGACCATTTGTCGGACCACGCACAGGGCAACTGGGACCATTCTCTCCTTGTCGGAACCCTTCCGAGAACTTGGGCTAAAGATAGTCAAGACTAACTAGTCGCTAAAGCAGTTAGGCGAGCCGGTGATGACCATCGGGACCATTTTCTGGAGCCAGCAACCCGAGCAGCCTAGAGAGTCTTTGTACATCGAGTGTCGGACCACGGGCATGAGAAGCCTGGAGTATTGGGACCAATTCTGGGACCATCGAACCGGCCGTGGATCAATTTTGGTCGGGGCGAGGGTTTAGAGAAGGATCAGAGATGGGACCATTTTGGGCATTTTCAGGAGTTAAGAGTCAATACCTTTTTGGGGTTGACCCGGGCGGGGTTGGAGTAAAGTAGGGTCTCTGATGGATCAGCGGGCAGATCAGATCTGGGACCACGTAACCCACAACCCGCCCTCCGGGTGGATGGGTTGGGGTAGTGGAGGGTGTAAGGGTGGTCTCCCAACCAAAGGGCGGGCGGTCTGGCTGGTCCCGCGGATGATCCAGAGAAACACAACCCGAGCCAGTGTGGTCTCCACAACCACAACCCATCCGACCGTGGTTACCTCTGTATGTACGAGGTTGCCAGCGGTACTAACTAGGTTAGAGCCCGCCTTCGTACGTGTGGCGTGGCCCAATGAGAGAGAAGAACCAGGTAAATTTGAATTAATTGAGTAAATAGATAAATAAATAGATAAAAATTAAGAATAAATAGATAAAAATTAAAGAATGACTAAATGAATAAGAGATAAATAAATAAAATTAGAAATAATAAAAAAGAATAATATTTAAATAATTGAATTTGGTGTTCCTTTTTACCTTGGCCATTTTCTGTGTTCAGACACACCTGCGGGCTAATCCACGTGGCAAGTTGGCATTTTGTCCATTCCAGGTTTGGATCTGAGTGGCAGAACACCTGCCACGTGTCAAAAGAATATTAGATATTGAGTGGGACTCCGCAAGTAAGTCCACGTGGCATCCAACCCAACATTTAGACGGAAATCATACTTCCGCATAAATTTCGAGTATTCTGGCGATATAAGGGCACCCTCACGTGTTGACACGTGGCAACATCCATACTTCCAACATTCAGGGAAAGGGATTTTCTGAGTACATAAGAGGTACTCATTTCCATCTCAAAAAAATGAACGAGCACTGCGAATGAGAGAGTGCCACGTGGTAGA
>JAYKYS010000176.1:25000-40000 GCA_036924285.1 Asterella californica
CATCTGCACCACCACCGTTAAGTGGGGACCATGCTAATCTTCTCAAGAACCCATCAGGACCAACGATACACACTCTCCCAGATCACTCCTCCTCCCGGGAAGACGGCGGCGGCAAAGCGACGAACCGCTCAGCCGCCGCAGACTTCCCAAGACGGGACCACCCGAGAACAGCAGCCGAAAGGCTGGCCGGTCTCGAACAGCCCCGCGCATCAAAGTGGGGGATCAATACGACTCCAACTGCACATGACTCGTGTTACTAGCGTTCACGTACTCGGGGCCCCTAAATCGCTTTCCGATCCAATGATTCACTTCGCTCTACGATCAACAGCGTCAAGAACAAGACAATCACATAGTGAGGGCCCTGAACCCGACGCGGCATCTCGTCGAACTTTACAGGGACGAAAACACCACGACCGAGTCACAAGCTTCATCCACCGCACAACCCGGAACCTACGACACTCATCAAATCACAAGACATTCGGAGGTTTCGGGTGGTACGGCAAAGTTCACGAGTTATCGGCAACGGAGCTCCGTCCCGCTTCCAACCGTCTAAATGCCCGTCGGCGTTACAACCTTCCTGTATCGATACAAGCCCCGCGAGGAGACGAGAAGGCGGTCGCCCGCAATCTCACACTCCCTTTGAGAACCATCGACACGGTGCGGCGCCCTTCCCCTTGGGTCGCCAGGAGACCGACCACGACATGAATCGAGCCTGATGTGCAAAGGGTGGTTCCGGCGAGGTTAACCCCACCGTGAAGAACTCCCATTTCAACCGAAGAGAAATATCGGGATGCGTCACGACGCATGGCACAAGCTCCACATCGCACTGTCGGTACCCTTTGGGGAGTCGCACCGCAACTTGCGTCGCTGGCACTACCACTCAACTTCCGCCTGCACCATAGAATGGACAGTCCACCGAACAGCGGTGACCCCGTGGAGTCCCTTACCGTGGTATTCTGCCAGATGTGTGACTTCGGTCTCGTGGTACCCCGAGGAGGAGCACCCCCTCATATATACTTCTGGGGAACGGCGGCCCCGCCCTCCTCTTTGGTCCGCGAAAATTATACCACAACCCGATTTTTCTACAAAAACGGCTAAGTAAATGAACCACAGAGGAACATTCCGAAGAAAACCCAGACGCGTCAGACCCTGGGAACACGCATACTCGGGAAAAGGAGACCGTGACAGACTCCCAGAACACGCATACTCGGGAAAAGGAGACCGTGACAGACTCCCAGAACATTGCGCGAATCATTGCATACTCGGGAAACGAGACCACGGCAGACTCCCGAGGCATGGGAGTTTACCGCATGGTCAACCCCAAGGCCATCGAGGACTCACCCCTTGCAACTCATGGAACCGTGCGGGTCTGACAGTCCTTCTTGTCAGGCTCCCCCGGGTCTCACGTAGAGACACGAGCCTAGACAGGGTACAGCCTTCAATGCATCTCCCGCGGGTTACGGGGCACGCGACAGCCGCACCCGCCGGGGGTGGCTCGCCGACGGAACCCCCTTCCCTTATATATACTTCTGGGGAACGGCGGCCCCGCCCTCCTCTTTGGTCCGCGAAAATTATACCACAACCCGATTCATTCTAGCGGCTAAGTCCTCAAGGGTGCGGCACCAAAAATGCGATAACTCGGCCATTTAGATTCAGAATGCATTAATTCTTTTTTCACAAGGACTGTTTTCAGTTGGGGCACGTGCATGGTGAATTTCAGGGTCATTGGCTTATGGATTAAATTCTCGCTCACGAATAAGTGACCCAGATTCACTAAAACAGTCTCCACTGCCTACACGTGGGTACAGATCACTCCAGATCTCGAAGGTGGCTCGATGAAATTGGCTCAAATAAATTTTAGGTGTGAGGACTACTCTCGAGGTACCCGAGGGGAAAATTTCAGGTCAAATGGGGACGGTTTAATCAGCCGAATATAATTTCAACTGATAATTAGACAGAAAATCCTGGAAAAATATAAAACGATGGGTTAAGAATGATATTACATCACCAAAAAATCTATTAATTTTATACTTCGAACCATAATTATTTTCCGGGCGAGAGAACTTATAAATTTATTTATCTGCATTTATATTCTCCATGATTTTATCAATAATCTATATATGTGCTAAAATGTACAGTAAAGATCAGAACCATTCATTTAGTGGTAAATATGGGTATAAATATGCTGCATGCATAATAACGAGATGATCTAATGAGTAGTTTTAATTTTAGTTTATCTTTCATAAACATATCTTATTCATTTAGTAAAAATATATATTTTGATAATTGTATTCATACATATTTTCTTACAGCGATGTCTACAAAGTAATGACGAATAAGTAAGATATTATATCACCAAAAGATCTGCTAATTGTATACCGTGATTATTCTCGAGGAAAGAGAACTTATAAGTTGAATTCTTGAATAAGGATAGAAGAAATTCACGAGAATGTATTGCGCTATTTACCTGTAGGTGGTATTATTGGACTTATTTTTTTGTTGGAAATCTTTTTAATGGTAGATAATGATTACATTCCAATATTACCAACGAAATTAAGTGCAACCTATCTAACATATACAGTTTATGCTGGAAAGATACATAGTTGGACTAATTTGGAGACATTAGGCAATTTACTTATTTTAATTATCTATCATCTTATCAATGATATACCTAAGATCGGATAAAGGGTGGATAAACGAAATTGGTGGTGAATACGAGTTTGGGTATATTTTCTAACAGCGAGATCTTCAATGTAATTAGTGATGGATTTTCTTCTTGATAACCAGATTACATAAAGATCCATGCACATTATCTTCTAAGTTATACTTAAGGTCGCTTATGTTAGGAGGTGCTAAATAATATATTTTATTATTTTAGTGAATTCAATATTATCTTACAGGTGGAAATCGCAAACGATCTGATATATGCATATTAGTTCACACATAACTCAAGTTTGATATTATAGAGTCTAACATCAAGAGAATACAAAGAGGAGGATGAGAACTAAATATACTATTGCTGCAAACAAGACCATCATATGATTGTCATCTAAGTGTCATATTTTGGTGATATAATATCAGAATAAGTAAGATATTATATCACCAAAAGTTTAACCAATTTTACATCGTTATTATTCTCAAGGAGAGAGAATTTATAAGTTGACTTGTCTTTATTTTAATTCTCTAATATTAATAGAATATGTAGATGTTCTAACGGGTTGTTTTATCTCAAACTTGTCTTTTAGAAATATGTTATCTTCATTTAGTACTAAACCCATTTGGATAATTCTTTCCATATAGACAACACTGTTTTTCTAACAGCTATTTCTACAAAGTAATTAATTTTCTTCTTGACGCAGAGATCCATGCACATTATCTTCTAAGTTATATGATAGTAGGTGGAAAAAATAGATATTGTATTATTTTAGCACCTAGTTATTTTGAAAGTACTGCGTATATAAGATAGTGAGATACCCGTTTAGTTTTAATGATCATCCGTACTTATACTGTCAATAAGACCGTTTCATTATTTGTAGTCGTAGTAGTGAAGCTAGACTTGATATTTCGACTTAATTAAAACCTTGAATCAAGCTAATATCTAATATGCTAGAATGAAACATGAAAGTTGTTATGTGGAATATATGTATATGATAATATCCCCGCATCTAGACATTTGGATTGGTTATATTATTTTAACGTTGAGATGCACGAACTTGTTTAGACTGATCATATGCAAAACATCAAAACGTTATTGGGCTTGTGTATTTTAGGGTTAGAACGAAATATTACCTTATAAACTCATGAATATACTTGTGAGTTTACCAGTTATTGCAAATAGGTCTTGAGTGATATTTGATGAGTAGAATTTCTTGTATTTGATGAAATAGTTGGGAGGATAATTCAAACTCAATTTAACTCATTGTTGGTAAATCTGCCACTAAAATGTTGATAAACAAGATAATGTGTTTTATGTATTCTACTATGCAGATCAGAAAAGTACTTAGTACTTAGAGATGTACATGGTTGTTAATGTTCTCGAAGAGAAGAGATGCAAGTCATGAGTTAAGATAGTACTTTGGTAGTAAATTGGTACTAAGTCTGAATAAAACTTCTAATACAAAGATGAAGATGAGAACTATAACATAGTTGCAAACAAGACCATCATATTATTGTCGTCTAAGTTTCATCTAAGTTTCTTGAATAGATAGAATAAAGGATATTTCAACCTAAGATATACAAACCTCTCGTAATATATATAATCTACTACTACACATAGTATTTAGTATTTAGTTGTCAATGTAGACTCAATAATTCAGCCTAAATCTACCTTCTATTTGTTCTAGTCAAACACGAAAAAGAAAGATATAATGTTGCATAGAAAGTTCATGACGAGTATATCCTTTGATGTATCGTAAAACAATACACCAAGAGTATATTGGAGTAAAGTTTCTAAAATATATATCATTGATAGTAAATGCTACACAAAGAATACACAGTATTAATTACTACATGCAAAGCATGACAAGTATTACGTATTATTTTCATAATGGAGAGTATATCTTTGGATGAATCGTGAAACAATACATCCAAGAGTATATTGGAGTAAAGTTTCTAAAATATATATCATTGATAGTAAATGCTACATAAAAAAATACAGTATCAAATTACTACATGCAGAGCATGACAAGTTTTAAGTATCAGTGCCATAATGGAATGGATATCTTCGAGTAGAGTTTCTAATTTAAAAAACATCTGGGTATTAAACCGTACATGAAACACTGAACCATGGAAAACAGAATACAACTTATATTCAGGTTGATTTTATTATTCAAATCTTTACTCTGTATATATCTTGAATTGGTGTATATATGATAACATCCAAAAAGAACATTACCAGTTATTACAAAAGGGTCCTAAGTGATATTCATGACGAGTATATTCTTTGATATATCGTAAAACAATACATCCAAGAGTATATTGGAATAAAGTTTCTAAAATATATATCATTGATAGTAAATGCTACATCAAAAACTTACAGTATTAGTTACTACATGCAGAGCATGACAAGTTTTAAGTATTAGTGTCATAATGGAATGGATATTTTCGAGTAGAGTTTCTAATTTAAAATACATCTGGGTATTAAATGTACATGAAACAGTGAACCATGGAAAACAGAATACAACTTTTATTCAGATTGATTTTATTATTCAAATCTTTATATGTTACCCTATGTATATCTTGAACTGGTGTATATATGATAATATCCAAAAAGAATATTATCAGTTATTAGGAAAGGTTCTTAATCAAGAACCAATGTATATCAGATTATAGTACTTTGGTACTAAGGCTGAATTAAACTCTAAGAACAAATTAAGATGGTCTTATTGATGAAAAGTCATAAACTATCTTACATATAATATTAATTCACAAACAACTAAAGTTTGATACTATAGAGAGTCAGTCTTAAATCAAGAGAATTCAAAGATGAAGTTGAGAATTAAATATACTGTAGTTGCAAACAGTAACATCGCATTACTATCCTCTAAGTGATATTGGTGCGATTTTCTTGAGTCGATAGAATAAGTACTGCTTGTCATTAAAACCTAAGATATACCTAACTCTCGTGATGTAAATAATCTACTACTATACTTAATATGTAGTTGTCAAGTTGGACTTGATAATTCAACCTAAATACCTTTCATTTGTTTTAGTCAAGTATGAGAAAGAAAGATATAACCTTATACACATATATAAAAGTCATGACAAGTATATCTTCTTATCAATGTATTTTAAAAGGATACATTCAAGGGTATATTGGAGTAAAGTTTCTCAAACATCTATCATTGATAGTAAATCTACATAGAAAGACATATAGTATGAACTACTACATGCAAAGAATGAAAAGTAAGAAGTATCTGTGTAATAATGGTATCTATATCTTGGAGTAAAGTTTCAAAAACATCTCGGTATTAAATGGAACAATAAAACATGGAAAACAGAATACAACTTATGTTCAAGTTGATTTCCTTATTGAAATCCTTATATGTTACCAGATGTATAAATATATAGCTTTAATTGGTGTATAGATGACCATATCCAAAATATTAAACCTACATTACATGTGTCTTTAAGATCTAGCCTGAAGGTATATGAAGTATATATGATGGACTACATGTGATATTCAGTTAAGTGAATATAAAATATATTTAGAATAATTGTCAAGTTATTTAAATTTAGAAATTGAACCATGTGTAGATTGACCATATGCACATATCAGAACGCTATTGGGATTATGTATTTAAGTTTTAGGGTCAGAAAAGCTTAATAAGTAAATTTTCCCGGAGAGAGGTTATCAGTTGAGGGTTATATTCGTGAAGTGAAGATGAATGTCATGAATTAAGGTAGAACTTCGGTAAACAGTCTAAGTAATAGTTAAAACCTTTAAGATGTAAATTAATATAATGGTATTATTTGATGAAACCTAAGACACGATTTAGTATATAAATGGAATTTTAGTTTGATTATCTAGAGTCTTACGAACAAGAAAATACAAAAGATAAAGGTGAGGCCTAACTATTTATTGTTGTAAACTTCTCATTAGTGAAATATCATCTTATTGTTATCCAAGAGATTTATGGTGAGATTTATGAATCAAGTCCAGCTTAACTACTATACATACGTGCCACGTAAATAAAAATGACACTACATGTGTATTTAAGTTATATAGGGTTAGAAATGAACAGATATTATGAGTAGCTTAAGGTTTAAAGACATAAATTCGTGTAAGAATATCATAAGTCACTTTGAGAAGTACCTTCTTGGGTTTGTTAGGAGAAGTATGGTTAATCAATTAAAACCAAATGTATATCAACTATATGTATAAACTATGAATATAAACACATATAGTAATTATATTCAGATTAATACATATTTAGATTCACCTACACATACAGTATGTAGTAGTCAAGCTGGACTTTATAACTCAACATGATTAATATTCAATCTGTTTTGGACACTGAAAAACTCACGGATGAAGGATAAATGATTGATAGAATAAATCATGTTTAGCATTGAAACGGAGCGTGTTCTAATTATTTGAATCATGTAATACTTAATCAACTAATTCTACTTATATTTGTTAAATATTTTGAAACCAAGTTCTACATGATAAACCAAAAAGAGAAAGATGTAGGGTTACAATATGGTACCACAAGTTTCAAAAACATCTGATATTAAATTGATACTACATGTGTATGAATAGGGTTCTAGGGTTAGAAATGAACACTATGAATATCTACGGTTTATACTTCAGAGGAATGTTTCCAGTGTAAAAGGGTCAGAAACCATCTAAATGACATTTCTAATGACATCTGAGTGAGACCAGTCTTGATCTTTAAGTTGTTGTATTTGATAGGATAAGCGACTCATTAAAAGTGAATATATATCAAACTCTTTTGTATATAGTAGTTAAGCTGGACTTGATTTTCAAACCTATATCAAGATCTTGCTTGTTTTTAACAATGAGTAAACTACTATACGAGAAAAGAGAAAATTGTAATGATACGTATAAAGATGAACTTCAGTACATATGGTTAAAGTCAATAGGAAAAGCCAAGAGAGTAGAGAAAATATTAGTGGCTGTTCGCTTGATAGAGATATAGAGATCATATTTTATTTAAACTTTGAATCAACATTTATATGAGTTAATGGAAAGGGAAGATGTAATGACGAGTATGAAGTATCAGTACTGTAACATAATACAATACATCCAATAATAAATTGGATTAAAGTTTAAAAAGCATGATGTTAAATGCTATTGTAAGATAAGTAAATCAAGAATGAAGAAAATGATCAGTTGAGGGTTGTTGACGTTAAGAGAAGAGAAAATCATGAATCATGATACTACTTCGATATAATAAGATTAAATTGATATAATGGGTATTATTTGACGAAACATCAGAATATATGAAGAAATTAAAGTTTGATACTATAGAGTTTTAACAACACGAGAACACAAAAGTTGAAGTTCAAACTTAACTTTATTATCGTCTAGGACTTCCCATGAGTAATTGAACCGTCATATTATTGTCATCTAAGTCAAGTTGATGTGAATTTCTTGTGCTTTTTCTTCTATTGAGAGGACAAGTAAAGTTGCTCACTAGAATCTAACTTATACCAAATTCTTTTGTATATATTAGACTAGTGAAGTTGTAAAAATATTAAAGACAACAACAAAAAACCAAGGGAGTACAGAAAATATTAGTGGTTGTTCGCTTGAGTAAAGTTTAAAAAACATAGGTGTTCAATGCTACTGCAAGATAAATGAATCAAGAATGGAGAACATTATCAGTTGAGGGTTAAGGGTTGTTGACGTTAACAGCTGAGATGTAAGTCATGAATCCTCGTACTGCTCAACATAATAAGATGAAATGAATATAATGCTATTATTTGACGAAAGCCAGATCAGATGCATAAACCATTTGATATATAAAGAAAATTAAAGTGTGACACGTAAATAAAAATGACACTACATGTGTATTTAAGTTATATAAGGTTAGAAATGAACAGATATTATGAGTAGCTTAAGGTTTAAAGACATAAATTCGTGTAAGAATATCATAAGTCACTTTGAGAAGTATCTTCTTGTATCTGTTAGGGTTTAGGGTTAAACCCTAAATCAATTAAAACCAAATGTATATCAAACTATATGTATAAACTATGAATATAAACACATATAGTAATTATATTCAGATTAATACATATTTAGAATCACCTACACATATAGTATGTAGTAGTCAAGCTGGACTTTATAACTCAACATGATTAATATTCAATCTGTTCTGAACACTGAAAAAACTCACGTATGGAGGATAAATGATTGATAGAATAAATCATGTTGAGCATTGAAACGGAGCGTGCTCGAATTATTTGAATCATGTAATACTTAATCAAGTTGGACTCCTTTAAACTCTTCATAAAGTTATACATATGATCAAATGGAAAAGAAAGATGCAATGTGACATATGAAAAGTCAGTACCTCGAGTATTATAAGAAGGGAATACATGGAAGGATATACTCAAGTATAGTCTACAAAACAATTCATATTAAATGGTACATAGAAAAACCGAACATGGAGACAGTATACAGATAGATTGATTTTATATTGGAACTAAATTCAAATATAAAGCACGTTCAACTTGGTTATCTTTACCATATGCAAGATATCAGAACGATAGCACATGTCCATTTAAGTTTGAGGGTTAGACATGAACATGAAATATCATATGCAAATAGCGTAGGGTTTAAACTCATGTAATTCTGAGGAATCTTTAAGATACATGTTAATCTTTAATACTTGAAAAGACAGAGAAGGATGTCAATAATCCATAGTGAAAAATTGAGTGATTTAATTGAAAAGCATAGATGAGTTTCATGAATTAAAATAGTACTTTGGCAAAAGTATGAGTAAATGTTGTAAGATCTTGTTAATAGAGCCTCATTGTATGAAGAAATCCTAATAAATGCATAAATGATATAAAGTTTAAGTTTTAATTCACAGAAAAATTTAGTTTAATGTTGCAGAAATTAAATGTTGGCAGAAACTGATATTGGTTTCTGAATTATTTTAATTGTTAATTGACATAGTTAGTTGATTAGTAAATATGTCCAACTGTCTCTAGTAACTTAGATATGAAAAACCCAGAGTGTATAAACAAGAGTGAAAGACCTTGTGTGAAGTATATAATCCTAAATAGGCAAGTATTGTACTTCGGTAAACATGAAAGATCTGATTGATAAGTTGTGATTCGATGAAAAATCACAAAACTCAGATAAGCGATCTAAAATAATGATTCGTATTCATAGAGATGTTACAGTTGAAACTTTACAGTATTAGATTAATTTGTGTCTGAAACTGACTTTGGCTTCTGAATTATTTTAGTGATAGTAGATATAGTTACTTGACAGTGTGAATCTGCTAAACTCTCACTTGTAATTCATATTTGAAAAACCGAGGGTGTATAAGAATGTGACATTTGGCTATTATATGAAGTCTTGATCCTAAAAGTTTAGGATACTAATACAAACGTCAGAGTAATATGTGTAAGATGGAGTTTACAGAGTATTGTTAGAGAAAATCATAATATATATATCGATGACATGGAATATAAATTTTTAGCAACAAGACACTTTATTTTAGAGGTTCAGAGTCTTAGATTAATTTTCATAAGAAAGTGATATTGGCTTCTGAATTATTTTAGTGATAATAGATATAGTTAGTTCATCATGTGAATGTGTTCAACTGAGAATCAACTGTAACCACTTTTTAGAGGTTCAGAGTCTTAGATCAGTTTTCATCAGAAACTGACTTTGGCTTCTAAATTATTTTAATTGCAGCTGAATAAACAATGGATAGTACAGTATATTGTTAAGCTGTCACTTGGATTCTATATTTGATCAACTGAGGAACCCTAAACAAAAGAGGGAGAGCTGTCCACAAAGTCCTGATCAAAACTAATCGCTATAGAGGATGATCGAGTTTATCACGAGAATCATTTATTAAGTACATATGATTCATGACATAGTGAGTGTGAAGTGTCCATATGATGGGATATTACAAATGAGTATCCATGAAAATAGTTTCTATAAAATAAATGAGCTCCAAACTGTATATATGTGATATTCATTGAAATAAACTGAAGGTGAGAAATTCAGATATGGATCCTTGAAGGGTCTAACAACTACGTGTGCTAACCACATGCAAAGTATAGAAATGTACAACCGGCAGATTTACATATACGCGGAAAGAAGCAAAGCAGGACCAAGTTTGTTCTTAAGAAAAGTTAAACCCTCCACCATCAATTTTTTGCTCACACTTTTTATGAAGGGGTGTTAAGTGACATTTGAAACGTAATATGCAAACATGATAAACTCTTTGACAATTGAGGATACATGTATTTTAAGTACACAAGTAGTAAATAGGTGTAAATAGAACAAAGAAAAGATTAAATACAACAACTTACATGGAGTAATGGAAAAAGTGTCCAATATTTGGGTTTATTATGTATATCTAATGGGTTGCTATGAAAGACTAATGGGTTAAAGAGATCGAAGTTACATAGAGTAATGAAAGAAGTACTACGGTATTTGGATGTATTATGAATAAGTAATGGGTTACTTAGATCGAAATGATATAGGGTAATGGAAGAAGTATTACGGTATTTGGATGTATTATGAATAAGTAATGGGTGACATAGATCAACGTCACATAGAGTAACGAAAGAAGTACTAGGGTATTTGGATTTATTATGATAAACTAATGGGTTCCATATTCAAGGTTATTTCATGGGGGAAGAAAGAAAAGCAGACAACAATTAATTTATTCGGTGCCAAAGAATCAATTCACGTCCAAAAAAGAAAAGAACATACGAGTAATTAATCAGTTTAGTGCCTGGTAGCGTAATATATTTGTTCGATTGCCAAAGAATTAATTCGTAAAAAAAGGAAAAAAGAATTGGATGCAGCACCAGGACTTCCCGGGAGGTCACCCATCCCAGTACTATTCCGGCCCAAGGGCATTTAACTGCAGAGTTCTGATGGGATCTGGTGGCGTGGCCCTGGTATGACCGCATCACGCTTCAAATGGTGGTATCCAAGTTTATAATAGCCGGTTGTTGAGGCATGAACATGGTTTAGGGTAAAAGTTCGAGGGAGGAATAATGTTTATCGATGATGGAGAATTTCATAGAAAAAATCAACTCCGCGAGGCAATAAACCACCGGGGAAAAGTAAACCATCGGATATTTATCAAATATCCATCGCTACATTATCAAATACACGGGAATAGTTACATCGAGTCTAAAATTTAGCTTAAAGGCCCTGAATAAAATCATGCTTTGCGTGAAGTAGTCGGAATAAGATATCGGGAGCCGTCGGAACATTAAACCATCGCTACATCAACGGTGGAGGAAGCCATCGAGAAAGATTAAACCATCGGGTAAGAGATGTAGGCTTAAAGGCCTCTGAATTAAATCATACTTTGCGTTGAAGTCATCGGAATGGAATATCGGGAGAGCCTCCGCGACATTAATGAATCGGGAGGAGGAGGAAAACCATCGGCACCGGAATAGTTACGTCGAGTAAAAAATTTCGGCCTAAAGGCACTGAATTAATCGTTATTTACGTTGAAGTCAACGGAATTGAATTTCGGGATCCTGTCACAAAATTAAAGCAACCCCAAACATCGGGAGGAGAAGGAAACCATCGGGTCCACGGAAATAGTTACGGCCGAGTAAGAAATTAATGCTTGAAGCCCCTGAATTAAATCGTACTTTTGCGTTGAAGCGTATGGAATTTAATTTCATGAGCCCGTCGCAACACTAAACCATCGCTAATATTCGGGAGGAGGAGGAATTTCAAAAGGGACTTGACTTGATCCCTCTGAGTAATTTGTTTCGGGAGTAAAAACGGGCCTAAATTATGAATCAAGTTCAGTGGAAAGGGAAATATTTTGAATTAAAAGGGATGGGATTAAACCGGAGAAGTTCGTTAAAGGGAAATATTTAAAGTTAAAGGTATAGTAATAAAGATAAAAGTGAAGCAAACGGTTTGATTGATTGTTCCTCAAATAGCGTAGAAGGAAATAATGAATAAGCAATAGCAATAATTTATTCACCCTAAGTTGTAGGCAATTAATTAATACGGTTAGTTTAATTAGGGTCCCTCTGAAAAGCAAGGGGAAAAATCAACTTAATTAATATCGGGAGGAGGAAGAAACCATCATGGAAAATTAAACCAGGAAAAATAGTTATAATTAAATCGTACTTTGCGTTGAAATCAAAGGAATTTAATATCGGGAGCCGTCGCAGCATGAAAGCATCGCTCTATCGGGAGCCGTAGGACACAATCGGGAAAGAATATTCCATCGGGCTCCACAAAAATAGTTACATGGG
Organism: Asterella californica; assembly: GCA_036924285.1. Lineage (NCBI taxonomy): Eukaryota > Viridiplantae > Streptophyta > Marchantiopsida > Marchantiales > Aytoniaceae > Asterella > Asterella californica. The sequence goes on from JAYKYS010000176.1 coordinate 37,952, forward strand.
GTCTTTAAATTAAGGCTTAAAGGCCCTTGGGCCAAATCATTATTTGAGTTTTCGTCAAAGGAATGGGATATCAAGAGCCGTAGCAACATTAACAAATCATAAATATCGGGAGGAGGAGGATGAACAATTGCTCGACCCCCTCGAAGTTAATTGTTTCGCGAGTAAGTGCGAGCCTAGTTCGTATAAGGAAAATATTAAAAGGAGATGTTTTAACAAAGATAAAGTAATAGCAACCTAAAAAGTGAAGAAGACTGTTCAATTTATTTTTCTGAGAAAGCGTAGAAGGAAATACTGAAAAGATATTAGCAACAAGTAGTTGAAATTATTCCTCTGGAATTTGAGAAATTCGTAGAAGGAAATAGTAGAAAGTTATAGCAATAACAAAGTCTTCGCAATAATAAAAGCAAAGCAGTAGATTGAATAAAGCATTAAGTTCGTAATAAGGAAATATTACAAAGTAGAAGCAATAGTAATAATTTGTTCCTCTAATGTAGCGGAAATGTTTAAGAAGGAAACAAGAAGAAGGGAATATGTAAAAAAAGCATGGGAAAGATCAAATATAACACATAATACATGATACAAGGAACAAATAAATTAAGAGAGCAGAAGGAAACAAAGGAGAAACACGGGATTGAAAAGATTAAAGCTGAAAGGGGGTGTGTTGTATTTATTTCCCACTAGAAATCGCAAGTATTTTACTTAGCCTTACCCTGGAATGATTAACGAGGCGGTTCGTACCCAAAATGGAGGAGTAAGGGTACTCTTTTATCCTTTTGTAATGCCTAAATGGCTTCAGAATCGCTTTCCGAGAACTTGGGCCAAAGATAGTCATGACTAACGGTAGTTGGCCCGTAGCTAAAGGTCAAATGGAGTATCTCTCGCATCGGGAGCCTTTGTCGGACACCGGGCCAGTACAGTTAAGCACTGTCTTTATCGGGAGCATAACTTCGTTACCCTTCCGGAAACTTGGGCTAAAGATAGTCATGACTAAGGCTAGTTGGCCCGTAGTTAAAAGTAATCCGGGTCCCATCGCTGATCGAGATCGAGCCATCGTCTGTCGCACCGGGACCATTTGTCGGACCACGCACAGGGCAACTGGGACCATTCTCTCCTTGTCGGAACCCTTCCGAGAACTTGGGCTAAAGATAGTCAAGACTAACTAGTCGCTAAAGCAGTTAGGCGAGCCGGTGATGACCATCGGGACCATTTTCTGGAGCCAGCAACCCGAGCAGCCTAGAGAGTCTTTGTACATCGAGTGTCGGACCACGGGCATGAGAAGCCTGGAGTATTGGGACCAATTCTGGGACCATCGAACCGGCCGTGGATCAATTTTGGTCGGGGCGAGGGTTTAGAGAAGGATCAGAGATGGGACCATTTTGGGCATTTTCAGGAGTTAAGAGTCAATACCTTTTTGGGGTTGACCCGGGCGGGGTTGGAGTAAAGTAGGGTCTCTGATGGATCAGCGGGCAGATCAGATCTGGGACCACGTAACCCACAACCCGCCCTCCGGGTGGATGGGTTGGGGTAGTGGAGGGTGTAAGGGTGGTCTCCCAACCAAAGGGCGGGCGGTCTGGCTGGTCCCGCGGATGATCCAGAGAAACACAACCCGAGCCAGTGTGGTCTCCACAACCACAACCCATCCGACCGTGGTTACCTCTGTATGTACGAGGTTGCCAGCGGTACTAACTAGGTTAGAGCCCGCCTTCGTACGTGTGGCGTGGCCCAATGAGAGAGAAGAACCAGGTAAATTTGAATTAATTGAGTAAATAGATAAATAAATAGATAAAAATTAAGAATAAATAGATAAAAATTAAAGAATGACTAAATGAATAAGAGATAAATAAATAAAATTAGAAATAATAAAAAAGAATAATATTTAAATAATTGAATTTGGTGTTCCTTTTTACCTTGGCCATTTTCTGTGTTCAGACACACCTGCGGGCTAATCCACGTGGCAAGTTGGCATTTTGTCCATTCCAGGTTTGGATCTGAGTGGCAGAACACCTGCCACGTGTCAAAAGAATATTAGATATTGAGTGGGACTCCGCA
>JAYKYS010000176.1:50000-60392 GCA_036924285.1 Asterella californica
TTAACCCCACCGTGAAGAACTCCCATTTCAACCGAAGAGAAATATCGGGATGCGTCACGACGCATGGCACAAGCTCCACATCGCACTGTCGGTACCCTTTGGGGAGTCGCACCGCAACTTGCGTCGCTGGCACTACCACTCAACTTCCGCCTGCACCATAGAATGGACAGTCCACCGAACAGCGGTGACCCCGTGGAGTCCCTTACCGTGGTATTCTGCCAGATGTGTGACTTCGGTCTCGTGGTACCCCGAGGAGGAGCACCCCCTCATATATACTTCTGGGGAACGGCGGCCCCGCCCTCCTCTTTGGTCCGCGAAAATTATACCACAACCCGATTTTTCTACAAAAACGGCTAAGTAAATGAACCACAGAGGAACATTCCGAAGAAAACCCAGACGCGTCAGACCCTGGGAACACGCATACTCGGGAAAAGGAGACCGTGACAGACTCCCAGAACACGCATACTCGGGAAAAGGAGACCGTGACAGACTCCCAGAACATTGCGCGAATCATTGCATACTCGGGAAACGAGACCACGGCAGACTCCCGAGGCATGGGAGTTTACCGCATGGTCAACCCCAAGGCCATCGAGGACTCACCCCTTGCAACTCATGGAACCGTGCGGGTCTGACAGTCCTTCTTGTCAGGCTCCCCCGGGTCTCACGTAGAGACACGAGCCTAGACAGGGTACAGCCTTCAATGCATCTCCCGCGGGTTACGGGGCACGCGACAGCCGCACCCGCCGGGGGTGGCTCGCCGACGGAACCCCCTTCCCTTATATATACTTCTGGGGAACGGCGGCCCCGCCCTCCTCTTTGGTCCGCGAAAATTATACCACAACCCGATTCATTCTAGCGGCTAAGTCCTCAAGGGTGCGGCACCAAAAATGCGATAACTCGGCCATTTAGATTCAGAATGCATTAATTCTTTTTTCACAAGGACTGTTTTCAGTTGGGGCACGTGCATGGTGAATTTCAGGGTCATTGGCTTATGGATTAAATTCTCGCTCACGAATAAGTGACCCAGATTCACTAAAACAGTCTCCACTGCCTACACGTGGGTACAGATCACTCCAGATCTCGAAGGTGGCTCGATGAAATTGGCTCAAATAAATTTTAGGTGTGAGGACTACTCTCGAGGTACCCGAGGGGAAAATTTCAGGTCAAATGGGGACGGTTTAATCAGCCGAATATAATTTCAACTGATAATTAGACAGAAAATCCTGGAAAAATATAAAACGATGGGTTAAGAATGATATTACATCACCAAAAAATCTATTAATTTTATACTTCGAACCATAATTATTTTCCGGGCGAGAGAACTTATAAATTTATTTATCTGCATTTATATTCTCCATGATTTTATCAATAATCTATATATGTGCTAAAATGTACAGTAAAGATCAGAACCATTCATTTAGTGGTAAATATGGGTATAAATATGCTGCATGCATAATAACGAGATGATCTAATGAGTAGTTTTAATTTTAGTTTATCTTTCATAAACATATCTTATTCATTTAGTAAAAATATATATTTTGATAATTGTATTCATACATATTTTCTTACAGCGATGTCTACAAAGTAATGACGAATAAGTAAGATATTATATCACCAAAAGATCTGCTAATTGTATACCGTGATTATTCTCGAGGAAAGAGAACTTATAAGTTGAATTCTTGAATAAGGATAGAAGAAATTCACGAGAATGTATTGCGCTATTTACCTGTAGGTGGTATTATTGGACTTATTTTTTTGTTGGAAATCTTTTTAATGGTAGATAATGATTACATTCCAATATTACCAACGAAATTAAGTGCAACCTATCTAACATATACAGTTTATGCTGGAAAGATACATAGTTGGACTAATTTGGAGACATTAGGCAATTTACTTATTTTAATTATCTATCATCTTATCAATGATATACCTAAGATCGGATAAAGGGTGGATAAACGAAATTGGTGGTGAATACGAGTTTGGGTATATTTTCTAACAGCGAGATCTTCAATGTAATTAGTGATGGATTTTCTTCTTGATAACCAGATTACATAAAGATCCATGCACATTATCTTCTAAGTTATACTTAAGGTCGCTTATGTTAGGAGGTGCTAAATAATATATTTTATTATTTTAGTGAATTCAATATTATCTTACAGGTGGAAATCGCAAACGATCTGATATATGCATATTAGTTCACACATAACTCAAGTTTGATATTATAGAGTCTAACATCAAGAGAATACAAAGAGGAGGATGAGAACTAAATATACTATTGCTGCAAACAAGACCATCATATGATTGTCATCTAAGTGTCATATTTTGGGTGATATAATATCAGAATAAGTAAGATATTATATCACCAAAAGTTTAACCAATTTTACATCGTTATTATTCTCAAGGAGAGAGAATTTATAAGTTGACTTGTCTTTATTTTAATTCTCTAATATTAATAGAATATGTAGATGTTCTAACGGGTTGTTTTATCTCAAACTTGTCTTTTAGAAATATGTTATCTTCATTTAGTACTAAACCCATTTGGATAATTCTTTCCATATAGACAACACTGTTTTTCTAACAGCTATTTCTACAAAGTAATTAATTTTCTTCTTGACGCAGAGATCCATGCACATTATCTTCTAAGTTATATGATAGTAGGTGGAAAAAATAGATATTGTATTATTTTAGCACCTAGTTATTTTGAAAGTACTGCGTATATAAGATAGTGAGATACCCGTTTAGTTTTAATGATCATCCGTACTTATACTGTCAAAGACCGTTTCATTATTTGTAGTTCGTAGTAGTGAAGCTAGACTTGATATTTCGACTTAATTAAAACCTTGAATCAAGCTAATATCTAATATGCTAGAATGAAACATGAAAGTTGTTATGTGGAATATATGTATATGATAATATCCCCGCATCTAGACATTTGGATTGGTTATATTATTTTAACGTTGAGATGCACGAACTTGTTTAGACTGATCATATGCAAAACATCAAAACGTTATTGGGCTTGTGTATTTTAGGGTTAGAACGAAATATTACCTTATAAACTCATGAATATACTTGTGAGTTTACCAGTTATTGCAAATAGGTCTTGAGTGATATTTGATGAGTAGAATTTCTTGTATTTGATGAAATAGTTGGGAGGATAATTCAAACTCAATTTAACTCATTGTTGGTAAATCTGCCACTAAAATGTTGATAAACAAGATAATGTGTTTTATGTATTCTACTATGCAGATCAGAAAAGTACTTAGTACTTAGAGATGTACATGGTTGTTAATGTTCTCGAAGAGAAGAGATGCAAGTCATGAGTTAAGATAGTACTTTGGTAGTAAATTGGTACTAAGTCTGAATAAAACTTCTAATACAAAGATGAAGATGAGAACTATAACATAGTTGCAAACAAGACCATCATATTATTGTCGTCTAAGTTTCATCTAAGTTTCTTGAATAGATAGAATAAAGGATATTTCAACCTAAGATATACAAACCTCTCGTAATATATATAATCTACTACTACACATAGTATTTAGTATTTAGTTGTCAATGTAGACTCAATAATTCAGCCTAAATCTACCTTCTATTTGTTCTAGTCAAACACGAAAAAGAAAGATATAATGTTGCATAGAAAGTTCATGACGAGTATATCCTTTGATGTATCGTAAAACAATACACCAAGAGTATATTGGAGTAAAGTTTCTAAAATATATATCATTGATAGTAAATGCTACACAAAGAATACACAGTATTAATTACTACATGCAAAGCATGACAAGTATTACGTATTATTTTCATAATGGAGAGTATATCTTTGGATGAATCGTGAAACAATACATCCAAGAGTATATTGGAGTAAAGTTTCTAAAATATATATCATTGATAGTAAATGCTACATAAAAAAATACAGTATCAAATTACTACATGCAGAGCATGACAAGTTTTAAGTATCAGTGCCATAATGGAATGGATATCTTCGAGTAGAGTTTCTAATTTAAAAAACATCTGGGTATTAAACCGTACATGAAACACTGAACCATGGAAAACAGAATACAACTTATATTCAGGTTGATTTTATTATTCAAATCTTTACTCTGTATATATCTTGAATTGGTGTATATATGATAACATCCAAAAAGAACATTACCAGTTATTACAAAAGGGTCCTAAGTGATATTCATGACGAGTATATTCTTTGATATATCGTAAAACAATACATCCAAGAGTATATTGGAATAAAGTTTCTAAAATATATATCATTGATAGTAAATGCTACATCAAAAACTTACAGTATTAGTTACTACATGCAGAGCATGACAAGTTTTAAGTATTAGTGTCATAATGGAATGGATATTTTCGAGTAGAGTTTCTAATTTAAAATACATCTGGGTATTAAATGTACATGAAACAGTGAACCATGGAAAACAGAATACAACTTTTATTCAGATTGATTTTATTATTCAAATCTTTATATGTTACCCTATGTATATCTTGAACTGGTGTATATATGATAATATCCAAAAAGAATATTATCAGTTATTAGGAAAGGTTCTTAATCAAGAACCAATGTATATCAGATTATAGTACTTTGGTACTAAGGCTGAATTAAACTCTAAGAACAAATTAAGATGGTCTTATTGATGAAAAGTCATAAACTATCTTACATATAATATTAATTCACAAACAACTAAAGTTTGATACTATAGAGAGTCAGTCTTAAATCAAGAGAATTCAAAGATGAAGTTGAGAATTAAATATACTGTAGTTGCAAACAGTAACATCGCATTACTATCCTCTAAGTGATATTGGTGCGATTTTCTTGAGTCGATAGAATAAGTACTGCTTGTCATTAAAACCTAAGATATACCTAACTCTCGTGATGTAAATAATCTACTACTATACTTAATATGTAGTTGTCAAGTTGGACTTGATAATTCAACCTAAATACCTTTCATTTGTTTTAGTCAAGTATGAGAAAGAAAGATATAACCTTATACACATATATAAAAGTCATGACAAGTATATCTTCTTATCAATGTATTTTAAAAGGATACATTCAAGGGTATATTGGAGTAAAGTTTCTCAAACATCTATCATTGATAGTAAATCTACATAGAAAGACATATAGTATGAACTACTACATGCAAAGAATGAAAAGTAAGAAGTATCTGTGTAATAATGGTATCTATATCTTGGAGTAAAGTTTCAAAAACATCTCGGTATTAAATGGAACAATAAAACATGGAAAACAGAATACAACTTATGTTCAAGTTGATTTCCTTATTGAAATCCTTATATGTTACCAGATGTATAAATATATAGCTTTAATTGGTGTATAGATGACCATATCCAAAATATTAAACCTACATTACATGTGTCTTTAAGATCTAGCCTGAAGGTATATGAAGTATATATGATGGACTACATGTGATATTCAGTTAAGTGAATATAAAATATATTTAGAATAATTGTCAAGTTATTTAAATTTAGAAATTGAACCATGTGTAGATTGACCATATGCACATATCAGAACGCTATTGGGATTATGTATTTAAGTTTTAGGGTCAGAAAAGCTTAATAAGTAAATTTTCCCGGAGAGAGGTTATCAGTTGAGGGTTATATTCGTGAGTGAAGATGAATGTCATGAATTAAGGTAGAACTTCGGTAAACAGTCTAAGTAATAGTTAAAACCTTTAAGATGTAAATTAATATAATGGTATTATTTGATGAAACCTAAGACACGATTTAGTATATAAATGGAATTTTAGTTTGATTATCTAGAGTCTTACGAACAAGAAAATACAAAAGATAAAGGTGAGGCCTAACTATTTATTGTTGTAAACTTCTCATTAGTGAAATATCATCTTATTGTTATCCAAGAGATTTATGGTGAGATTTATGAATCAAGTCCAGCTTAACTACTATACATACGTGCCACGTAAATAAAAATGACACTACATGTGTATTTAAGTTATATAGGGTTAGAAATGAACAGATATTATGAGTAGCTTAAGGTTTAAAGACATAAATTCGTGTAAGAATATCATAAGTCACTTTGAGAAGTACCTTCTTGGGTTTGTTAGGAGAAGTATGGTTAATCAATTAAAACCAAATGTATATCAACTATATGTATAAACTATGAATATAAACACATATAGTAATTATATTCAGATTAATACATATTTAGATTCACCTACACATATAGTATGTAGTAGTCAAGCTGGACTTTATAACTCAACATGATTAATATTCAATCTGTTTTGGACACTGAAAAACTCACGGATGAAGGATAAATGATTGATAGAATAAATCATGTTTAGCATTGAAACGGAGCGTGTTCTAATTATTTGAATCATGTAATACTTAATCAACTAATTCTACTTATATTTGTTAAATATTTTGAAACCAAGTTCTACATGATAAACCAAAAAGAGAAAGATGTAGGGTTACAATATGGTACCACAAGTTTCAAAAACATCTGATATTAAATTGATACTACATGTGTATGAATAGGGTTCTAGGGTTAGAAATGAACACTATGAATATCTACGGTTTATACTTCAGAGGAATGTTTCCAGTGTAAAAGGGTCAGAAACCATCTAAATGACATTTCTAATGACATCTGAGTGAGACCAGTCTTGATCTTTAAGTTGTTGTATTTGATAGGATAAGCGACTCATTAAAAGTGAATATATATCAAACTCTTTTGTATATAGTAGTTAAGCTGGACTTGATTTTCAAACCTATATCAAGATCTTGCTTGTTTTTAACAATGAGTAAACTACTATACGAGAAAAGAGAAAATTGTAATGATACGTATAAAGATGAACTTCAGTACATATGGTTAAAGTCAATAGGAAAAGCCAAGAGAGTAGAGAAAATATTAGTGGCTGTTCGCTTGATAGAGATATAGAGATCATATTTTATTTAAACTTTGAATCAACATTTATATGAGTTAATGGAAAGGGAAGATGTAATGACGAGTATGAAGTATCAGTACTGTAACATAATACAATACATCCAATAATAAATTGGATTAAAGTTTAAAAAGCATGATGTTAAATGCTATTGTAAGATAAGTAAATCAAGAATGAAGAAAATGATCAGTTGAGGGTTGTTGACGTTAAGAGAAGAGAAAATCATGAATCATGATACTACTTCGATATAATAAGATTAAATTGATATAATGGGTATTATTTGACGAAACATCAGAATATATGAAGAAATTAAAGTTTGATACTATAGAGTTTTAACAACACGAGAACACAAAAGTTGAAGTTCAAACTTAACTTTATTATCGTCTAGGACTTCCCATGAGTAATTGAACCGTCATATTATTGTCATCTAAGTCAAGTTGATGTGAATTTCTTGTGCTTTTTCTTCTATTGAGAGGACAAGTAAAGTTGCTCACTAGAATCTAACTTATACCAAATTCTTTTGTATATATTAGACTAGTGAAGTTGTAAAAATATTAAAGACAACAACAAAAAACCAAGGGAGTACAGAAAATATTAGTGGTTGTTCGCTTGAGTAAAGTTTAAAAAACATAGGTGTTCAATGCTACTGCAAGATAAATGAATCAAGAATGGAGAACATTATCAGTTGAGGGTTAAGGGTTGTTGACGTTAACAGCTGAGATGTAAGTCATGAATCCTCGTACTGCTCAACATAATAAGATGAAATGAATATAATGCTATTATTTGACGAAAGCCAGATCAGATGCATAAACCATTTGATATATAAAGAAAATTAAAGTGTGACACGTAAATAAAAATGACACTACATGTGTATTTAAGTTATATAAGGTTAGAAATGAACAGATATTATGAGTAGCTTAAGGTTTAAAGACATAAATTCGTGTAAGAATATCATAAGTCACTTTGAGAAGTATCTTCTTGTATCTGTTAGGGTTTAGGGTTAAACCCTAAATCAATTAAAACCAAATGTATATCAAACTATATGTATAAACTATGAATATAAACACATATAGTAATTATATTCAGATTAATACATATTTAGAATCACCTACACATATAGTATGTAGTAGTCAAGCTGGACTTTATAACTCAACATGATTAATATTCAATCTGTTCTGAACACTGAAAAAACTCACGTATGGAGGATAAATGATTGATAGAATAAATCATGTTGAGCATTGAAACGGAGCGTGCTCGAATTATTTGAATCATGTAATACTTAATCAAGTTGGACTCCTTTAAACTCTTCATAAAGTTATACATATGATCAAATGGAAAAGAAAGATGCAATGTGACATATGAAAAGTCAGTACCTCGAGTATTATAAGAAGGGAATACATGGAAGGATATACTCAAGTATAGTCTACAAAACAATTCATATTAAATGGTACATAGAAAAACCGAACATGGAGACAGTATACAGATAGATTGATTTTATATTGGAACTAAATTCAAATATAAAGCACGTTCAACTTGGTTATCTTTACCATATGCAAGATATCAGAACGATAGCACATGTCCATTTAAGTTTGAGGGTTAGACATGAACATGAAATATCATATGCAAATAGCGTAGGGTTTAAACTCATGTAATTCTGAGGAATCTTTAAGATACATGTTAATCTTTAATACTTGAAAAGACAGAGAAGGATGTCAATAATCCATAGTGAAAAATTGAGTGATTTAATTGAAAAGCATAGATGAGTTTCATGAATTAAAATAGTACTTTGGCAAAAGTATGAGTAAATGTTGTAAGATCTTGTTAATAGAGCCTCATTGTATGAAGAAATCCTAATAAATGCATAAATGATATAAAGTTTAAGTTTTAATTCACAGAAAAATTTAGTTTAATGTTGCAGAAATTAAATGTTGGCAGAAACTGATATTGTTTCTGAATTATTTTAATTGTTAATTGACATAGTTAGTTGATTAGTAAATATGTCCAACTGTCTCTAGTAACTTAGATATGAAAAACCCAGAGTGTATAAACAAGAGTGAAAGACCTTGTGTGAAGTATATAATCCTAAATAGGCAAGTATTGTACTTCGGTAAACATGAAAGATCTGATTGATAAGTTGTGATTCGATGAAAAATCACAAAACTCAGATAAGCGATCTAAAATAATGATTCGTATTCATAGAGATGTTACAGTTGAAACTTTACAGTATTAGATTAATTTGTGTCTGAAACTGACTTTGGCTTCTGAATTATTTTAGTGATAGTAGATATAGTTACTTGACAGTGTGAATCTGCTAAACTCTCACTTGTAATTCATATTTGAAAAACCGAGGGTGTATAAGAATGTGACATTTGGCTATTATATGAAGTCTTGATCCTAAAAGTTTAGGATACTAATACAAACGTCAGAGTAATATGTGTAAGATGGAGTTTACAGAGTATTGTTAGAGAAAATCATAATATATATATCGATGACATGGAATATAAATTTTTAGCAACAAGACACTTTATTTTAGAGGTTCAGAGTCTTAGATTAATTTTCATAAGAAAGTGATATTGGCTTCTGAATTATTTTAGTGATAATAGATATAGTTAGTTCATCATGTGAATGTGTTCAACTGAGAATCAACTGTAACCACTTTTTAGAGGTTCAGAGTCTTAGATCAGTTTTCATCAGAAACTGACTTTGGCTTCTAAATTATTTTAATTGCAGCTGAATAAACAATGGATAGTACAGTATATTGTTAAGCTGTCACTTGGATTCTATATTTGATCAACTGAGGAACCCTAAACAAAAGAGGGAGAGCTGTCCACAAAGTCCTGATCAAAACTAATCGCTATAGAGGATGATCGAGTTTATCACGAGAATCATTTATTAAGTACATATGATTCATGACATAGTGAGTGTGAAGTGTCCATATGATGGGATATTACAAATGAGTATCCATGAAAATAGTTTCTATAAAATAAATGAGCTCCAAACTGTATATATGTGATATTCATTGAAATAAACTGAAGGTGAGAAATTCAGATATGGATCCTTGAAGGGTCTAACAACTACGTGTGCTAACCACATGCAAAGTATAGAAATGTACAACCGGCAGATTTACATATACGCGGAAAGAAGCAAAGCAGGACCAAGTTTGTTCTTAAGAAAAGTTAAACCCTCCACCATCAATTTTTTGCTCACACTTTTTATGAAGGGGTGTTAAGTGACATTTGAAACGTAATATGCAAACATGATAAACTCTTTGACAATTGAGGATACATGTATTTTAAGTACACAAGTAGTAAATAGGTGTAAATAGAACAAAGAAAAGATTAAATACAACAACTTACATGGAGTAATGGAAAAAGTGTCCAATATTTGGGTTTATTATGTATATCTAATGGGTTGCTATGAAAGACTAATGGGTTAAAGAGATCGAAGTTACATAGAGTAATGAAAGAAG
>JAYKYS010000177.1:0-60252 GCA_036924285.1 Asterella californica
AACCTCAAGTATAAACATGCAATGATATTAATGCCTACAAACCTGGCATGCCATCCAAGTTGACCATTGTTATGATGATAACACTTGACTTGATCCTGTTTGGCCAATTTGGTGGATACATAAAGCATGCTGAACATTCAATTCAATTTTGCACCATCTGTGTCATCAGATACATATCAACACACCTGTTTTGGACACACGCAAAGATGGGAATACTCCTCAACAAGAACACACACCACACACTTGCAAACTGCATCCCGCATCCGGAGACACATCAGGTGAGCATGAGTGTGTTGCGAACAGTGCCTTGCACATCAGCTTCAAATTTGGTATACATGTTAAGCATGCCTTGTCGTACCACCGTTGAAGTTGCTGTAGCCTGCATGCTACGAAAAGAAGTATGAAAGGTCTTATGGACCTATTCTTGGTACCTTATTGCATCCAATAACTTTGATTCAGTTGCTCTGAAACAGCAATTTCTCTGTTGTACGAACATCTAGATGCCTTTGCACACATTCAGGGCTGGATCTGAGCAGCAAACCCTGCCAGCAGAACAAACAATCATCTGGTCCGCTTGTGTACTATCCAGAGATCCACCTGTGTACTTCAAGGCTTTGTACTTCAAGGCTACAAATGCTTTGTGATGGAGTGTGCTCTGTGCATCAGCATGCAAATTTACCTCGACCAAGTACATGTGGACTTGGCGTTTTAGAGTGACACTGCAACACAACAGCAACTGTTGAGACTGCTGCAACTTTACTTCACCTGCACTAGATAAGCACATTGATTGGTCCAGACTGTTCTTGTTGCAAACCTCAATTGTACGTCTGCGCATGCCTTCCTTACAGCTGTTGCCCTTCTACGCGTGATTGCCTTTTGGTCTGATGAGTTGTAGCTTCAAGGCAGGTGGCATCACCCAACTATGGCATGATGGAGCTCCAAGGGTGTAAGATGCAAGCAGTGCATCTTGCCCAAACCCTTCAGTATCACACCTGCCGCTGCGTCACTCTACTGGTCGGTAGGCAGTACAATACATCCTAGTCAATGACATCATGTCGATCTTATGTTGTGCCCTGCGATTAATGTCGGGTTACTGCACAGGCAGCAAGCTGGTGCTCATCTGTCTGCTGCATGGTCTTCACTGTTGCATGCTGCTGAAGAGTGCTTTATTGCCTTACAGGCTGGCAAACCGCCAAGGCCCACACCTGGTTCCCAGTCCTGCCCATCCTAAAATCACCAGCCACGTGCACACCCGGCCTGACCCCCAAGATGCTTTCTGATTCACTAACGTAATTTATTCATAGTACTGCGAAGGCATTCCTATTGGTTGCCTGCTGCTGTGTGCAGGAATGCAGCTGCATGTCACAAACTTGTGGTTGAGCTCGAGCCGGATCACATTGGCCAGCAGGCTTTCATTTCAGCCATGTTAGATGTGACTCACTCAAAATGCATTTTCCAGCGAACCGTAACTTTGCTTTACAGTATACGTAACTACGTAGGGTTACCTTAAGATTGAAGTGCCGTGCTCCAAGCTGTGGGTACTTGACTGAACTGCAGAGGAACTGTGAGCAGCATACTCACTCTCCAGGGCTTTTGATTCGGTGTCGTTCGTTTGCGTTGAGCACGCGCTCAGGTCAGCGACGCGTTCTGGCTGCAGCGATCGGCATGCAGGGTCAAGTCCTTGCGCATACGCCTGCTTGTAGACTCGCGCCTAGCTGGTCAGCAAGGCGTGGTATCAAACTGCATGCACGGTGCACAAGGCGCTACCGTGGCGCGTTTCAAGGCAGAGCAAAGCAGCGTGTACGTTATCTGAGCTTTCAGCCAGTGATCTCGTCTTCGGCAGAGAACGCTGCTTGTGCAGCGTTGAGTCTGTCATGTTGCCGTTCGATGCTGCATGTGTAACGTTACACTTATGATGCTGTGCGTTTTTGCAAGGTGCTTGCAATTGTATCGGGAAACAGTTGTTTACGCAGCTGGCCGACCGCAGGTAGTCGTCAGAGCCGAGCGATCTGAGCAAGCAACAACTAGAACAGAGAAACAAGCTGATGACAAGGCAACGGAAGTCAAGGAGGAAGCAGAAGCAGGCGGTGAGGAGGCAGAGGTTGAAAAGCAAGGCAACGAACTGAGGGTGACCAAGTCAGGTGGTGAGCAAATCTATATCGGCTTTGAAAAGGGGAACACAGACAGGAGTAAGGCTGGCAGGATCATTGAGGACGACCCCAGCAGGTATCCTGACAGAACTCAGACAACAGGTGGCTGGTCAGGAGGCGAAAAGGGACTCGCAGCTTTCATTGAGGTATGTGTTAATGAATTTTAAGTATGTCTCATCACTTGTATCGCATGTGGTTGTTTGAAAGTGTGCTCGCTTGTCTGCATGCAGCAAACTCTTGCAAAGACAGCTCATGTCAGTTGTCAGCTTGAACTAGCCAAACAACTTTACAGGAGGAGCAAAAAAACATGTCAGCCAAAGAAGCTGTGGTGCCAGAAGATCAGGAACAAGCAAAGAAAGAAGGCAAGAAACCTCAAGTCATCAGCCAAGATGGGGATACCATATACATTGGGTTTGAGAAAGGGTGAGTCATGCTTCAAGCGCCAGGCGCATCAAGGGACTACCTGCACTGCATCTATGTCCTGCGCCTAAATTTGCTTGCCAGACGTGAACATTGGCTGTTGAGACTTGCATAGACAGGTCAGCACAGTCATCCTGCTAGCCCTGCTCAGCAGCAGGTGCCAGCAATGGACATGAGAACAGCTTGT
Source organism: Asterella californica (assembly GCA_036924285.1). Taxonomy (NCBI): domain Eukaryota; kingdom Viridiplantae; phylum Streptophyta; class Marchantiopsida; order Marchantiales; family Aytoniaceae; genus Asterella; species Asterella californica. The sequence continues at coordinate 2,758 of JAYKYS010000177.1, forward strand.
AGCTTTATTGTAAGCCATGCAACATACCCTGATGGCAAATCATCACATGGCCATCTAGGCATTGTTCCAACAGAAGTCAAGGTGCGTCCAGACTTTCCTGTGGCCAGCAACATATACAGCTATGTTCAGGATGTAGACTAGCAGCTTCTGCACTAGTGTCTGCTGCACACGTGGAATCACAACAGAGCTGGCCAAGCTGCATATTTTGCACAATGATGTTGGTAGTGATGTCTATTTCTGGCTGAACTGAAAGGGTGGTAGTTGCGGCAGGGATGCAAAAAAGCCTGGAGAGGCAGGGCGATACATCCAGGATGACCCTCGCAAGTATCCTGACAAGGAGAACATGGGCCCATTTGGTCAGTGCTCAGACTGCATGACCATACAGCTTCGTGTTTACCCTGTGCACCATCCAAAACTCTATGCAACCACAGTGCAGCTGCATCCTGCTTGTGCATTTGTACCTAAGAGTTGAACTGCAAGCTGCAACAGAGGTAGCTTGCAGCAGCAATTTTGTGATGCTGCTGATTGTTCTGTTCATTGCAGCTTAATGCTTCAACTTGGTCCTCACTCGGTGCAGTGTGACACATCAAGATTTGGGCAGCAGCGTTGGCGTCCAGACTTGTAGTGCATGGATGCTAGATCTGCTGAGCTATGCAGGTGGAGTGACTGGGGGTTTTGCTGGGGGCGAAGCTGGGCTGCAGCAGTTTTTGGAGGAGGGCGAGCTCAAGTTCAAAGACCCTGCTGCTGCGGGTATGACAGACTGATTCAGCACCTTAGCTAGTGCATGGAACAAAATTTTGCCAACACATTTGTGCCATGCATCATCTGTCCCACATTGTTACTTGTGGTCTCCTAGGTGCAGCAGCTAGTGAACATTCTCCACTTCTATTCGAAAGGACTCGGTCAAGATAAAAAGGGACTGCATCCATTGCTGACTCAAGCCTCACACTTGCTAAACATGTGCACAAAGTTCTTGTAGCAGAGGACCGGGAATGCTGAGACTCCAAATTTTTGTATGAGGTGGTTTTCAGGTGCAGTGGCCTTTGTCCGGAAGGTGGTATGCACCGCTGCTAGTCCCGCTTGTTGCATGCACATGTGTTGCATCTCCACATGGAACACCATGCTGCAATGTTGAGATTGTTATCTAAGTCAAAGAGTTCTTCCAAAAAGGCCCAGTTCACTACAGCCTAGATAGAGAGCTTGGGCATACACTTGAGTCGACTGGTCAAGACATTTCATGTTGTTGGCAGGCTCCAAGAATTTCAACATCTTGGCATTTGCTGGCCTGTTTGCCATTGCAACTACCGTGGGAGGCGTGCTGCTGACAGATGCTGTGGACCTGGGGGAGGTTGGGTTCAAGCAGGGCGCTAGCAGTGCCAGTGCACAGCTGCAGCAGTTGACATCAACGCCTGATGAAGGCAACAGCAGACTACTGCTGGAGATTGTTTTGGGTCTCTTTGGAGTGACTGCCACTGGAGTTGGTATGTTTTCCATTGCTTGCTTGCATATTTGGCCTTACCTCTGCTTGGCTGTAGGTCTGAACAACAACGCTGCTCAAAGTTATTGCTTTGCCCGCATGTAGAGTATTTGTAGCTAGGTTGCCTTGAAGATACTCTTGTGAAAGCAGTTGCTTTGAAATGCTGCTATGATCTATGATATATAGCAAATTTTGTGGCATCTGTCAACAAGCTGCTGCAGCTGCACCCTGTGAAGGGAGCCGGACTCCTTTGCAGCGGCTGTATTTTCCCTTTAGAGCTTTGTATCCAGCATTTTGCCACTGCTTGCAGGCCAGTGACAGGAGTAAATGGTTTTTCTGTGTTCTGCAGTTTTGCGCACAGCCTTCAGGAGGGTGGCAGGCAAGATTACAAAGGGTACCCTCAATGTTGCCAAGTTGGCCATCTTCTGGACTGGTGTCTTCATTGCAGCACGCTTCATTCTCGAGTCTAATTGAGCACAGGCATCCTGTTCAAGGGGAGGACGCGACCTTCTTTGTCACAAAGCCTGCAAAGCTCATGGTCCTAACGTACTCTGCCTTTCCACCAGATGCAGTTGCAATGGCCTGGTTTGTGAGCGCGTGTAGCTGGCAACATTAAATTCATGTGAACACTGCACATCATACCAGCCAAGTATGTGCTGTACTGAAGTTTGCCATCTGTCTGCCTGTACCAAGAGGAGTAGACAAGCATAGACAAACTTGAATTCTTTTTACAACTTCACAATATTTGGACAGCCCTGCGTGATTATACCATCGACACCAGATACACAGATCTGTCAGACCAACCAGTACTGCTTCTAATGATCATGAGCTCCTGTAAATAGTTGTCACGTAATGCCAAGCTTAAGCAAAAGCAGCACGTTGAGTCTGCTGATGTATGCTTTGAGTTGTGCAACGCTAGTACATCCCTGCAGTCATCAAAAGTGCACTATGTGACTTTGGCTCACGAAGCTCTCAAGCATGGAGGCATGGTCTCCTGCACAGGTCTGGTGAGTCACAACGTGGTGCTATCATAATGCCCAGTGCTTCAAGTAAGTGCATTGCCAGCTGACGTTCATGTGTGGATGTGACTGGCCGAGGTAGGCGTCACGCAAGCTGCTGAGAGCACCGTGCTGAAGCAAGCACTGACCGGTAAGCCTGATTAGTATTACGATGATCATGACCAATCACCAGGTCAGTACCTATATATATACATTACACCATGACTGACCACTGATCATAGGTTGTTTTCTGTGATCTGTCAGAGTTATTCATGAAACATAGGGTATGGGTTCGTGTAATAGGCCAAGGTGCCCATAGCGCCTATGCCATAGCTCTGGCGTGCTGTTGCCTGCAGTCTTAGCTGCCATGGCAACTTGACTCGATACAAGACAGACGCACGACAATGCTTACACAATCGACATCAGTGAGTTGTAGCCAGAATAGCCAGAACTGCACACGGTTCAGCGGGGACCTTGGCAGAAGACATGCTACCTCAGGCCAGACAAACTTTTGTTAAAGAGGCATGTCCATCAGCAGTTTTATTCTGCTGTCTTTCATGTCGACCCCTGTTTTGCTTGTTGATGTGAACTGTATGTTTGCAGGTGGAACCCTTCTTTTGATACAGTGCCTCAACGGTGTCATGTTTGCTCTTCTTCTGTAGGGTCTGTTGTCAATTTTTGCTGCTTTTTGGTTAATCATTATTTGTTCTCACCACTAATGCAGTACACAGGTACCACATATAGTAGCACCTTACAATGTCTCAACAGTTTTAGCACGATGTTATCCTGGCATACAATAAGCCAACAATCAGGACGCAAGCGTATGGGTGCTAAACAGTCACTTGCACCAACAAGAAACATGTTGCTGAAGCAAAATACAAAATTCAGCCCATCACAGCAGAGACTGCGGGGAGAAGTGCACTGGTGTGTCCCTCAGCAAAGATCACAAGGGGCAACAGATACAACCAAGCAAAACAGGTAAAACATGCTGAAGGATCAGCAATCTCAAAAAACCCGAGTATAAGTGCCTGTCATGTCAAGTTGGGGCCAGACCCGTTTTCATGGGCAGGCTGGTATGTCTACTCATCCTCATCATCAAAATCCTCCTCCTCGTCATCATCCTCAACATCATCATCCACATCCTCCTCTTCATCTTCTGGCCGCTTCCGCTTGTTAGCTTGCCTCACAGCTGCAGCGACATTGGAAGTCAACGCTTGCTTTTAACATGCAAGCTGTTTGCAGTTGCTGGAACCGCCTAGCCTCACACAAGTTCCCCTGCCGCATTTGACTGGCTTGTCACACAAGGCAGCAATAATTAGGATTGTAACCTTTGCCTTCAGAACATGTCTCAAGCCAACTAGAGCTGCTTGCTGCTACAGAGTGCTTAAACACATCCGCATATACACACAGCTGGGTTCACCTTCATGAAAAGCTATTCCCCCTTCTTCATCTTCTGCATCATCAAAGTCTTCACTAGCAGCATCGTCTCCCTCTTCATACTCGTCTGGATCATCCTCAACCTCTGGAGGAATCTGCAACCACATGAAAGCACACTTGTACATGAGTCAGTGATTATGTCAGCCATGACACGGGCCTACAACATGCACTGTAGCAACATTGTGTAGTCATGCACAATACATGTCAGCATTGATGCATAGGACATGCAGCACGTTTGCTGAAATGTAACTGGCTGATCTTGTGAAAAGCTTTGACGTAATTTGCCAGCGGCCTGGTAAGCAGGCAGGCAGCGTTGGGGGGTTGACAGCAAGCCCATATTTGCTATAGACAGAAGTGCTCACCTGACCTACCAGGTACGCTGTGCCAAGTTCAGGGGCCTGCATGCAACACACCATGATCAGGAAAATCGAGTGCAATTGAACACCCTTGCTCCCCTGCACAGCAATCCTATTATTTCACACAGCTGCAGCACATCAGAGAATGAAAAGTGGCATGAGGATCAAGTGCAAGGGCACAAGGGGTTGTGCTGGATGACAGGATGATGCACGATCCCAATGGATTCTGCCAATGATCTCAATAACAAAGACCAACGTTGAGAAATATTCAATGACTGAACTTGCAGTGGGCAACAGTCACATCACAGCCAGAATGCTGGTGAGTACTGTTGGGGATGTGATCACTGCTCGTTGCAAGTTTGGCACTGCGGATCATGGTTGGGGCTTGCCCACTGAGAGCATTGACAGTCTCCCACAGTTCAAGTGCAAATCCAATGTCACAGCTTACGTCCTCATCTTCTTCTTCATCTTCTTCTTCATCTTGGTCATATTGCCCTGCAACTTCCTCATCATCCTCATCATCATCCTCATCATCATCACCATACCCACCACCCTGCACAGGTCGTACTTGTCATGCTGAATGTATTGCAAAGGCGACATGCTTGATGGCATATACTAGGCTGATCTTGACACTTGGGAGAAGGCACCTTGTCTCGCAGCCTCTAGATAAGGCTTGAGGAGAGACATATGAGGCAGAAGTGAGGCATACACGTGAGGCCATGCAGGACAGCAGCATGCATGCAGCAGGGCGCTGCTCCTACGGGATGGGGGAGTGGGGGTGTTGGGGGAGGGGGGGGGAAGTGAGGGGGAATAATACCCCGCCCGCAGCAGGCCAGGTGCCTTGGATGTTTACCTGCTCAGCACCACCACCCTCTCCGACACCCTGCGCAAGAAGAAGAGGTGTCACAGAATGGACAAAACTTTTATACAAGGCAGCGTTTTAGCTTCAAAATGCAAGCACTTGTTCAACAGCACTTGACGCAGCCAGCTTGCACATTGTCTGACCTCGCCCTGCTCCTCAAAGCTTTCTGCGTCATCGTTTGCCTCTTCACTGTCATCATCCCCAGCGTCATCAGGTTCATCATCCTGCAGCATGTGAGATGCTTTCTGGTGCTTGGCATTGACTTTGGGCAAACAGCGTTATGTCTACCTCTTCATCTTCATATTCATCACCATCGTCATCCTCCTCTTCCAAAGCAGGCCTCTCTGTAGCAAAGCACAAGTCTCACATCAGGGCACATCACCGTACTGCGCCTGGGAAAGGAACAAAACCACACCTTTGCCAAAACGATCTGTGTCATCCACATACTGTAGAGCAGCTATCATAGTGAACAAAGCCTGTCGAAGACCTTTGACAGAAGTTTCTGCAGGATTTGCCTGAACGTGCAAAGCCTGAAGAGATCTAAGACCTGCCAACGGCTTGAAGGAAGGTAGTGAAGCAAACTTGTTGTTGCTCAAGTCTAGCTCTGACAGCTGATCGAGCTTGGCTGCCGTCAATGCCTCGAGCCCGCCGGCAATACGATTGTCTGATAGCAGCAGGCTTTGCAGTTTGGGCAGCTGGGGGAAGTTTGCAAGAGATGTCAAGTTAACGCTACCAAGCGACAGAGTGACCAGACTGGTGAATTTCTCCAACCCCTGCGCAGCAGGATGCAAGCCCTGAACACCGTGTATATAGATTCGGGAAACAGCGCTGATGCTGCGCTTGAGGATTTGTAAACGCATGCTGCGGATAATGCCTAAACGAAAGATCCTCCTGAGACCAGCAGCAGAATCACCTGTATGGCAGCCGCTTGACACTTCTGGTCCAACTCTAGTTTGATAATCTGATCAGCTGGAAGTCCTTGCCGCTTGACCTCTGTGTCGAGTGCTGAGAGAAGAGAACAAGGCATGAAAGCTGGGCGCTAAACTTTGTCTAGGCGTGCTATTGCAGCAACGCCTTGTTGAGCTGTTTGAGGAATTTGACAACAATAGCGCGAGATCTGCTAAAAGTCGCGACTGATACTGCCGCTTCGGGAAGGCAATGTACAAGCATATTGCCTGCCGTTGCTGAGCCATCGTTCATGAGTCATCCAATTCATTTGAGTACTCGAATGGTGCCGCAACAAGACCTGCATTCGTCCAATTAACGCAGAAAACAGCTCGTGTCAGGAGCGGCCTTCAAGATCGCCTTCAGTCTACGAACCTTGGTACCTGTGTGTGAAAAGTTTGGTTGATCTGAGATCTCTAGTTGCGGCGCATGGAGGACGCAGTCGAGCGCAAGAAGCGGCTCAAAATGATGCGTGATGAGGCTTCTGCTCCCATTACGTCCAATACTGGTTAGTTCTTGCCCGCGGTGGTATTCTAGTTTAGGAATCTGATTCTTACTGCTTACAGTGCAAGCACACCTACAGGTGCCAGTCTGGGACCGCTGCAGGCAGTACCTCCTTGGCAAATCCGTTGATAGAGCAGCTAGAACAAGGGCCTAGCGCATCAAGGCCATTTAGCTTCTACAGGTGCCCCACTGCCACTAAACCCTGCTAGAAATTGCCCACCTATCGGCAACTGCCATTACAGTAGCTTGTGCTGCAGTGATCCCCTGGCAAGCGTGCAAGCTCGCCTTTCAACCCCCAGACAACCTCAGAGACACCCTGCTAGTATGGACCATAATCGTGCAGCCCCTGTCAATAGTACGCTCCAACCTAGACCTGCGACAGCAGGTCAGCAAATTGCCTACGCACAGAGTGGGCCATCTATAATTCAACAGAGTGGCTTGCAGCAGCCTTGGGGCCCGCCTCCGCCTCACTCGTCTCAGGCTCCTGAGCTCCCTCATCACTTTCAGCAAGCTGGACATCCACCGGTGCATGGTTTCTCTGGTCTCCCTGTTCAAGGTGAGGAAGCTTGGCTGCAATCCCAGCATTCTATGTATGCTTGCCACAGCTGCATTGCACTGCAGCAAATGCTTTACTGTCAAGATGGACCAGCATCCATGCTTGCTTTCCTATCAATTGCTTTGCATCAGTAAACTGTCAAGTTGATGGAGATGAGCAGCTAGGGTGCTAGCACAGTGCCCAAAGTGCTAGCGCAGCCCTATATATAAGATTCACGTCTCCCACCTTGTGATAAGACCAGACCATCTCTGGTTTTCAATTTGGAAAAGATAAAATGTTTCAAGTATTATGAGCTCAGAATCAGCTTCATGTTCAGTGCGGGACTTTATGCAAAAAAGACAGAGCATGTGTCTTCCAGCTATGGTTGAGACCATTATTGTTGTCCAATTGCCAGGCAGAGGCAGACAGCAAATCTCTAGTTGGCAGGGCCCCCCAAGGGGACCCCCTCCCCCACAAGGTCCCCATGCTGCAACACCCCAAGGGCCAAGGCCACTTGTAGGGCTGCCCCCAGGCATCAGACCTCCTGGCAGGGGCATGTCTTGGCAAGGCCCCTCAGGGCGGGGCAGACAAGGACAGGGTCATGGCCCTGCCAGAGGAAGAGGCAGAGGCCGAGGGCGCACACCAGGGTGATAAGCGCTTTTGTTGCTGAGCTTGTGCTACACCTGCAAGTCGTCTAGTCCTTAGAGGGTTTACAGTGGCCTGCACCAGCATGTGTCTGCATGTGAGTTTGGCGCATGGGTGAAGTTCAAGCTGGATAAGATGCCTGGAACCATACAAACCTGGTATATCCGTACAGGAAGTGAGATTGTCATGCAAGCTTGTGTTTGCCCTGTGCATTGCAAGCATCTCCTGTGCACCCATTTGTAAATGCTTCCCTGTCAGTTGAAGTGATCTTGTCACGGCTGAGACATCCTGCTTGATTTGATGTGGGTGACATATATTGCAGCGGCTGACTTTGGAAGATCTGTTGGCAGGGCTGAAAGCTGTACTGCATTGTGCTTGCAGAGGGGCAGGGTCCAGTGACAACATCGAAGCATATGTAAGTCCAGCCATGCTGCAAGATCCATGGGCTGGCCTCATGAAGCGACATCAGCAATCAGCTCCTGCAGAACAGCCCAAGCCGCCAGTAGATGACATAGGCACCCCGGGAAGCGCTGCTGGACACAGCATGTCAGATATGTTTGATGCAGTGGAACAGGTGCACGCACCACCCTAGCCATTTGTGTGCAGAAAGTATACTCTGCCCAACATGGAAGCTGCAGTTTGTAAGCATTGTACAGCAACTCAGTTGTGGTCAAGTAGCATACTCGCACAGACTCTATCGAGCCAACCTTAGCTGCGTTCTAGGAGCCTGCCAGGTCTGCCAGCATACCAGTAAAGTTTGTACAGCAATGCAGCAGCTTAGCCGTGCCTTGTTGACTGATCTGGCTGACTGCAGGAAGCCCAAGCGCTGGGTGAAGGACGCCTGGCAGAAGAAGGGATGCAGGATCGGCCATGGCACTAATGAGGTTGTGACATATAATAGGTTCATGCTGCAACGTCTAGTGTTTGCACTGGTGGTAGGACCGCCGTAGGATGATCCGGTTGTTGTATTTTTGTGCACGGCCACTGCTGTGGCAACAATCGACACTGTGGCTGTTTTCACTGAGTGCCTACGATCATAGTGCGTATGGCGTGATGGCATCCTTTTTGCTTTACAAGCTAAGCTTGTATCAGAGTTTTGTGCCGCAAAATTGACTTGCAGGGAGCACTGTGATTGACGCCACTGGCATGTTATAAATAGCCAAAGTACTGTTCACTGTAGTGCACTTGATTCTTGATTGGGACCTGATTTTTTGATTGATACTGCTTTCTCCCCAAATTTCGATGTGGTCAAAAGTCAAAAGATTTGTCAAAGGCACCAGCACACTGGGTTGCAGAGCATGGGAACATGCCTGAGTCAGAGTATACTGCAGTCACTCACTCACTCACTCTTGGCAAATGTCAGAAGCTCTCAATACAACAGGATGCATAGCCGAACACTGTGCTGCATGTAAGCCAAACATTGCTGATGACAGCACCTATGCAAACACTCAATACTAGCAGCAACAGCGATGTCCTGGAGCATTGGACTTGAAATGAGTTGAGGTGCTCATACGTCAAGACTGTTCCAGAAAGGTGTCCACGTCTCCTTTCAAGTTACTTAAACGCCCTTCTGTTGTCACTCTGAGGCCTTGATTACTCCGTATGGTTATCAGGACCTTGGCGTCAAATGCAGTTGCATAAGCGTTTGGATTGCAGACCACCTCCAAGTACTCTACTCCCTCGGCACCATTGCTCTCACCTTCTGCAGGAAATGGGGTGATTGACAGCAGAGTGAGTCATGCCTGTCATCTTCATTACATTCAGTACATACCTTTGTACTTGTACTCCATCATGTCCCACCTACGGGGTCGCTCAGCCTTCTGCTTCGCAGCAAAGGTTTTGATCAAAGTGGTTATTGAGTTACTGAGCTGCTGTGCTTGCTCCTTCTGAAAAGGAAAACTGATGCTGGTTTCAGCAATTTGTAAAGTCAATGATGTGCCTAAACAGCACATGCTTTGGTCAAGTTCAGACTACAGCTTGAGGTTGGCGCCGTTCATCAGTGTGAACAGGACGAAAGTTCAGCAAACTCCCATCGAAGTGGTGTCGAGGCTAGTGCCACTCTACAGCATTATGCTTACCGACAGCAGCTGCGCGTACAGGTCGGGTGCATCTGACAGCAATAGGGCGCGTACGTGTAATGATGGGCCTCGCTGCGTGGAAGGTTGAGACATGCAACGCTTGCGCCTGCAGTGCCTGCATCGTCACGCACGAGTTGCGGCCGTGCTGCTGCGGCAAAAGCGGCAACTTTTGTTTTGCAAGTTCCGTTGGCAATATTGATGCAGTGGTTGTGTGCGCAGCGCAGATGCAGAAACTGATCTCCAAGGCACTGGTTTCGGAGCGTGCGCTGTCTTGGCATGGGGCGTTCCAGTGCAATGCAAATTGTAGTAAACCATGCATGAACAGTGCCCTGGCTGTGTTCGATAGCCAGAATCGTAACAAATTTGTCAAAAGTACAGAACTGACGTGAAGTTTGATGTCTTTATTTGCATCAAATAAGGCCTGACCTGCAACCTTGGTCACCAATAAAGGGTATAAGGGCTGCAACATACATTTGATTGAAGTCCTCTCGACGCCAGTTCAAGCAAATTTTGGCAACTGACAAACTGAAGCGTACACAGATAGCATGATGACATCCTGCAGAGTCGGACCCTGAACAAAATTCGGTGTTAGTCTGCAAGAAACAATTACAACACTGCATTGGCTGAACGATCTAAGACAAAGCTCATAGCAGAGACTTGACTGCCTTGACTGCTCCATCTACAGTGAGACCAAGCTTCTCGTAAATGGTGGGAGCTGGTGCTGACTGGCCAAACTGATTCACACCGAGAGAAATGCCCTTGAACCCAACGTATTTCAACCAGCCGAATGTGGATCCAGCCTCAACTGAGACACGGGCCTCAACATCAGGTGGCAGGATAGAGTCCTGCAAGACACAAACGCTGTTAGATTTCATGTCTACCTCAGCCAGCAGTAGTCATGCAAGCCGCAAACAAGGTGAGCTCCCATGCAACAAAAGACATGCATGGCCAAGATCAACACATCAACACAGAGGACACAGCAAATGGCTTGTGGAAGCTGTTGGGACTCAGACAAGGTGTTACCTTGTACTGCTGGTCCTGCTCCTCAAACAGCTCCCAGGAAACCATGGAGACTACACGGCACTTCTTGCCATCCTTCTCCAACTCCTTGGCAGCATCTACTGCCAATCCAAGCTCAGTTCCTGCACCATCAGCCATGTATTCATTAGAAAATGCAGTTGTCTGTTGAGGAATGTCACGCAGAGCAGGCCCCAGATATCAAATTACATGTATCCATGAGTTGATTGCTAGGGAGGGTCAGGTCCCAGCTGACTACATCCAGCCAAAGACCCTTAAGGTCAAGCTCGCTTAGCTGGACGAAATCTGACTACACTGTTCAGCAGATCCTGTGCATTCATGGGGAATATATTTGACGTTTCTAGGCTATGCCAGCTTGAATTCATGTGTGTCTCAATTGCCCACAGCAGCAGAGCACTTGTTATGCAGGGAGCCAAAAGACGCCCTGCAACCCGATGTACTACTATGGGTGTACCACACAACTGCAGCAGCACACACACCTAGCACTTGTGCTGGAAAGTGTCATCAATTATTATTGTTATTATACCAACTGCAGCAGCAGCATGCAGCATGCAGCAGCAGCATGCAGCACTTGTGTGCCACACCTCATACATCAAACGCTGAGTTATACACAGTGTCTGCCTGCTTCACATTGAAAGCTAGCTACATGCAAAGCAGACCAGAAAGGCTAAATAATATGAGACCAGCATCACTCTGCACAGCAGCTACTGCTGAGTACTGCAATCTGTGTTTTGAGTTAGGTTGCCTATGCATGACTGCCCACAACAGGGAGACACAGTCATTGGCATGGGGCCCTTACCAGTGGCTAGGATGATGGCCTCAGGCTTCTCGTCACCGCCGTGCACAATATATCCACCCTTCTGTACGCCCTCCTTGGAGGTTCCTGGAAGGTTGGGCACCCCCTGTCGGGACAGGGCTAGAATGGTGGGGCGGCCGTAGCCCTTCTTGTTCATGCCTCTGTTGTTCAGCACTGCTACCTACAGGACAAGGCGACAGGAGCTGTGAGTGGGACCCTGAAGATAAGGTAGCTGACAAACACAGGCTGTATTTAGACTTAGCTGGTGTGCAGGGAAAAGCAGTCAAGAAACAAAGATTGCTTTATTTTAAAGACAGTTAATTTGCAGGAAGATGTGAGTGACAACACAAGTTGGGAGTCATTGAAGAAAGTATGTACTTTGTTCCATGAAATAGTCAGCTGTACAACATCTGCAATCCGTGTTTGTCATACACTTGTCCCTGGGTACCAACTTTACAATGATTTGTCCATACTGCACAGCTGATACTAGCATATGCAGTGTGCATGTTGGTATCCAGATGTTTGCTGTGTGTACTACAGTGTACACGAAACACTGAGGAATCACATATGTGCTTTGTCAAGATGTTGTCAGCGCAGCTCACACAACATAGTGACAAGATACAGCCGGTGAGGTGGAAACCTGGATGCAGGTACTCTTCCTCAGACTGGACCATGCCTACAGGATGTTGTGTGTGTCACTGACCTTGTAGCATCCAGCGGTCTCATTTCCATCACCAGGCCTCATCATGAGGATGTTGGGCATGGCTCTGAAGGAGGCGAGGTGCTCAATAGGCTGGTGAGTGGGGCCATCCTCTCCCAGACCAATGGAGTCGTGTGTCATCACAAAGATGGTGCCAGCCTGCATGAGGCATTGCACTTTGATTGAGGATTTAGGGTTGTCATTCCAAAGCGGCACACAAGCAGGGCGCCAGCAGCAGAACAAATTGTTTCACAACCACATGACAATATTGATCCCATGAATGCAATGCTGCCAGTGCTGGCGGGTGGACAGACAAGCCACACAGAGTAAATCAAGATTCAAAGCATTGGAAGGCAATCACAGGTGTTCACTTCAAAGCAAGATCACAGAAGATAGCACTGAGGCTGTAGGTGACAGTGTTCACAATGCTGTAGCTTGTCACAAGGTGCAGCTTTCTCAAGACTGATTACGATTGCAGAAGCTATTGACATTACTGGAAAGAGCAAGTAGAATGCTGTTTCTGGCAAGAGCCTCTTTTGAGGGAGCTGCTGCCCAGTGACTTCATCAATCACAGAACAACTTTCTAGCGTTAGGCCCCAGCAGTCATTTAATGCAGTCTCCATGTGGCCTGCACCAGCCTGGCCGCTGCTGCTCAATGCTGAGAGGGAGTTGTATACCGCAGTTGATGAAGACACTGGACACTCAAGCCCTCCGAATTATTCCAAGACGCTGTGGTGTGCAACAGAGCCATTTGGGGTGCAAAGCCTACCCTGGACAGAGCTGCCATTCGGATGGCTCCTCGCATGTAGTCAGTGAAGTTGAAGAAGGTTGCGCAGTAGGGGATCATGCCAGGGTTGTGAAGGGCAATGCCGTTGGCAATGGCTCCCATGCCATGCTCACGCACGCCATACCGCAAGTTCTTCTCCTGATACTGGTTCTTCTGGAAGTCACCGTACATCTTCATCAGGGTCATGTTGGAGGGGGCCAGGTCTGCAGCACACAAGGCTCAGCAATGCGCCAGTTGTGCAATATCGCCATTATTACTGTTGTCATCATCAACATAAAAAACCACGAGCTTGTCGGGTTCAGGTACTAGCTGGGTGCATGCAGTGGCAGGCTCTGGATGGGATGGCCATTGACCTCCCTGCTACCATGAAGGACCTGCACTGAGCGCACTCATATCATGTTTGGGCCGGCCTTGCAAGCAGGGAAGCCAATAATCACCTTGTGCGTACACCATGTCTTACACACAAACACCCAAAACTAGTCGCCCATCTGTTGGTCATTTCAGTCTGAGCAGTCAATATCAAACGCTTCAGACTGAGAACATTGCAAAAAAAAACCTGTAAAACATGACTTCCTGGGAGACTTGACTTGCTTCAGATTCTCGTTTTCGAGCAGTTGATACAGACTGCTCAGACTAAACTCTCAGATTTGAGTATTTGATACAGACCTCTCAGACTGAATGAATGGCAACTAGGCTTGAGAATTTGTGCAAAGACACAGCAGGCACCAGGTGCCTGTGAGCATGACAGCTGTGTGGGACATCACCAAGTGGCACCAAGCAGCAGAAGCTGTAAACTATTCTGGGCCTTAATGCTCAATTCAAGTGTGCCATGGCAATCAGTGAAACAGTACAGAAAGCAACAACATCTTGTATAATGACACCTTGCAAGTATGAAACGACTGAATCATACACAAAAGTATCACATCAGCGTCACATTACACATTCTGCCCATACTGCGCGTGACACATTCGGCCCATTCTGCGCAAGGTGTCAGTGCACAAGACGGTCTTGTTACGTGTACTGATGCATTCCTGACACATGCTGCAAATTGACCCTGCAGAAGAGCACATGCCCAGTAGGGCAAGGCTGGCAGAAAGCAAAGCAAGGGGACAGTAAGGGAAGCAGGCAGCTTACCAGCAGAGCCTCCCCAGAATCCTGGAAGGGTGGGGGCCAGGGCATTGAGCATGGTCTGGGAATGCAGGCGAGTGGCCAGGGGCTTGTCCTCTGGGGTGAAGGTGGGCAGCTCATCAGCCCAGCCATCAGGCAGTACTCCATTGATGAGGGTCTTGAACTCCTCACCCTCCTCCTTGTACTTGCCGCAGTACTCCTCTAGGGTCTGCACACATCCATCAGCATTCTTCTTTTCAACTCTCACATGTAGCAGATGCAAGGAGGCAGTACTTGCTGCGGTACGTGTGAAGCAACTGCAGTACATGCAAAGCGATTGCAGTACAGGTATAGTAATCGCTGTGCAGGTAACAAGACCGCAGTACATGTACAGTAACACGGACTGGACCAGACTATTGCAGGTGTAGGCGACCACGCTGTGTCCAAAGCACAGGTGTTTTGAGGTTCAGGTCCATTTGTACGTGTCATACATACAGACAAAAAGTCACAGAAGGACAATGACGCCTCCTGAGCATCATGCACATTGCAGAGTGTACACAGGGTGGTCTACGTTGGCAAGGTTCCAGGCAACTGCTATATTGACTGTGCGGTTGGTCTACAGACTGCAGGAAATGAGGATACTAGCACCCAGTGCAGATAGACGAGGCAGTACAGATGGATGTGCATGACTGCACTCACGCCACTCCAGTTGCACTGCATAGTATGTCTGCACTGGGTGCTAGCATCTTCATGTTCTGCAGTCTGCATACTGAGTGCAAAGTTGATACAGCAGACCTGCCGAGAGCAGATCAGCAGCTGTCCCATTTGCTGGATTGACCTTGAGTATAGATTATCATATTGTTGACAGTATGATAACCTATATGCAAGGTCAAAATACCAGAGTTGTGAGGGGCAACACCAGCAGGTTTCCCAGCACAACATCATGCAACAGAAGCAGCAAACCTCCTGTGCATCCCATAACAATGTCATGCTGCTGGACCTGACAAGGAGCAACAATTGCTTGTCATCTGATGCATCTTTGGTACTAAGGTCTGCCATGACTTACACATTCAGCCAGCAAGATATATAGGCTTGCTATTGCTTACTGTCTGTTGCATTGCCGCAGCTTCACAAGCACTGCAGCTCCCACAGAAATGTACAGGACTGAATGTAATTTAGAGTAAAAGGTTTAAGACATTGCTGTAAAAAGCAATGCTTGACCTTAGGCTTTCACTCTACCCAACTTTCAGTTTGTGTGGCCTAGTTGGGACCAAAGTGACTTGGAACCTTTGCACCTAAGGTGTAGTGCTCTGCAGACACTATAACTGATGCAGCAGGTCTGCGTTCAAGTGATCCACTTGTTTCATAGTGCATGACAGGCAGCAACTGTTGCAGTTGCAGACCACTTTGTACCTTGTTCCACTCATCCTCAATAGCCTGTCCCTTCTTGCCAGCAGCACCAAAGGCATCATACACCTCATTGGGGATCTCAAACTCACCATAGGGCCACTTGAGTGCCTCCCTGGTCAGCTTGGTCTCATCAGCACCTGCAGGCATGGTGTGTGTGTTCATCTAACAGTGGAAGCTCCTGTGTCTCAAATCATGGACACATGCGCACTGCAGCCGCCCGATGATTTACAGATAGCCATAGCACAAAGCCGACCCTTGTCCAGTGCCATGGGACGCAAAGGGTACAGTGAAAGCATTCAGGCATCAGTGTTGCAATTTGTGATGCAATGTATGCTGATGCGGGGAATGTGCATGTCATGAGTATGGGTACAAGGCATGGAAAACTTGATGACGGGCTTGAATGCTTACCTAGAGGAGAGCCGTGTACTCCGTGAGTGTCAGCCTTGTTGGGGGATCCATACCCGATGAGGGTGGACACCTTGATCATAGAGGGCTTGTCTGTGACTGATTTAGCCTCGTCAATTGCCTTGCGGATGGCATCCAAGTCAGTGTTGCCGTCCTTGACATGCTGTACATGCCACCCAAGGGCCTCAAAACGTGCATTCACGTCCTCTGTGAAGGAAATCTCGGTGTGACCGTCAATGGAAATTTTGTTGTCATCGTACAGGGCAATGAGCTTGCCAAGACCCCAGTGACCAGCCAAGGAGCAAGCCTCGTTGGAGATACCCTCCATGTTACATCCATCTCCAAGAATGCAGTAACTGCAAGCGGGGTCAACATCAGCACACAGCCAGTTGCAAATATGTAAGGTGGGCTACTCCAGAATGCTGCATTCCCAGATTCAGATACGGCAGTCAATTTCGGGCTATAGGGCCTGATCTTATAAAGACCGAAAGGAACCAAGAAACAGCCGCGTACGTGTAGTGGTCAACTAGCTTGTGCCCGTCCTTGTTGAATCGAGCTGCCAAGTGTGCCTCGGACGCAGCCAGACCAACGGCGTTAGCAATGCCCTGACCTAGAGGACCTACGACACAGAACATGACGTACATGAGCAAACACGCTGCAATTGTCCCCGTCTCAGAACAATTGAACAACAGATCCGTACCAGTGGTGACCTCAATACCCTCGGTCTCAAAGTTCTCGGGGTGGCCAGGGGTCTTGCTCTCCCATTGCCGGAACTGCTTGCAGTCGTCCAACTGCGGGACACCAAAAAGGGTAAGCCAAAGTCGCAACGCACAACCTGTTCTGTACCAAACAGAGGGCTTACGCTGACGCTTTCGTAGCCAGTCAAGTGCATGAGGGAGTACTGAAGCATACACCCATGTCCAGCTGAGAGGACAAAACGATCTCTGTTGAACCACTTGGGGTGTTTGGGGTTGTGCTGCATGTACTCGTTGTACAGAACGTATCCCATGGGTGCACAACCCATAGGTAGACCAGGATGGCCAGAGTTGGCTTTGTTGACACCGTCAATGGACAGGAAACGAATAGCGTTGATAGCGAGCATTGCTGTCTTTTCATCCACTTTAGTCTCCTCTACAACTGCTGCTGCCGCTCTGACAGGTGCAACAAGCCTTTGCTTTGCAAGGGAAGGGCGACGGCAAGCAACCTGAGATCCCTTGATCGAGCTGCGACGAAGACCGCTTAGGTTTGCGGCCGGCGCAGCCGCGCGAGGCTTCTGCTGACTGGCGAGACAAGGCATGGTGACAGGTGTGTTCAACAAAGCTTCCATGCTTGCAGGTCGTTTGATTCCGTGCTAGGAAAACAACAGAGGATGGGATTGGGGCACACGAAGGCCTCACAGCGGGCGCAAAACCCTAAAACTACCGCCGGGAGGCCTGATTTCGCTTCCCAAAGCACTATCCTGATGTACTGAGACCCAGATAAGGTTGACTGATGGGACGCCTCTGTTGACAATTTAGTCTCAGGTTCGTAAAGCCTGGCGAATTCGTACTTCATTCAGCACCCACTGCAGAACTAACCGGATTTCAATGAAACGCTGGGCTTGTTGACACGCTCTTTGTCAATTCAACTGACGTTGTTGCTCAACTCGTACGTTGATGTCATCTTGGTAGGTCATGAGCTGCTGTACAGTCAGCATGGGAGCAGATCAAGAGTATGAGTTCATGGGTCCCGTGCTTGGACCCATGGCGGTCATGGCGGGCCTGCCCGCTGTGTGCTACGGTTTAGTCTACGCCTGCAATGCGGAGGGTTGCTTCAGTTTTCGAAACTTATCCCTACCCGGGTTGCCACCACAAACCCAGTTGATCAGAACTGAGGCTTTTGCTGCAATCCTTGGCTGGCTGGCTTTCCAGATAGTCTTGCACCTACTTATGCCTGGAAATTACGTTCAAGGCACACTGCTTGCGAGCGGCAAGCGACTGACATATAAAGTCAATGGTAAGTGTACCTCATGCCTTGCAGTGCCAAAGCCAACCCCATGAGCTAAGCATGCGCTTTGCTACAGCTCAGACCAATCTGGCTGTGACCCTTGTAGCCGCTGCAGTTCTCAGCTTTTATCTGAAAGTCTTGCCATTGAGCTGGATATATGACAATTTCCTACCTTTATTGACAGCTTCAACCACTATCACTGTTCTACTTGTTGTGGTCCTGTACACCAGTTCGTTCAGTCAGTCCAGCATGCTTGCATTGGGCGGCAACACAGACAGTGGCATATATAATCTCTTTATAGGCAGAGAATTGAACCCTAGGCTAGGGACATTTGATCTGAAGCACTTCTGTGAACTGTATCCCGGCTTGATAGGTTGGCTCATCATTGATTTAGGAATGTTGCAGAAACAGTATGAGAAGCATGGTCATGTCAGTACATCGATGGCACTTGTCTGTATGTTTCAATTTGTCTATATTTTAGATGCTCTGTGGTTTGAGACAGCCATATTGTCAACAATGGACATTGTGTACGATGGCTTTGGCTTCATGCTGGCTTTCGGGGATCTGGTCTGGGTGCCCTTCACTTACAGCTTGCAGGCACGCTACCTGGTCGATCGTCCACAGGTGAGATCTAGCATACACTTGACCACTTGAAATCTTCATCACACCTGGCACCATACCAGCAATGCTTTGCACTGGGGAAAAGTGCACAGTGCATTGCCTGCACACAGAGCACAAACTACCAAATGCTTTGCCAACATTTGCCTTCACTCACATATTGACTGTTGCATTGCACACGCTGTAGAGCTGAAAACCAAGTTCCCCTCACCGGCAGCAGCCCTTGGACCTGATCATTGACAACGTCTGATATTGTTCAAGTTGCTGCAGGCAATTCCATACTTGGCCCTGCTGGGGATCTTGTGCCTGAAGGCACTTGGATACTGTGCCTTCAGAGGGGCTAACTCCCAGAAGGACACATTCAGGAGGGGACCCTTCTCACCCATCTGTCAGAAACTTGCAAAGCCTGAAAACAGAACGAGGCACGCGACTGATTACTTCTGGCTGGTGGGGCGTGGCAAGGCATATCAACTACACAGGGGATTGGCTTATGGCGTAAGCTTTTGCACTGGGCATCTCATGCTGCAAACTTAGCAGTTCTTCTGATGCATTATTTTGTGTCATGTACATAGCCTGCGGCGTAAGGTCTCGAACCAAACCTTGTCGGTTTGCTATGTGTGTTTGCAGCAGTTGAGTGGGTCCTGAGAAAGCCTGTCACAACTAAATTGCATCAACTTGCTGGCACACTTGCAGCACTGATGTGCTTTGAGTTTCTGTATGTCAGCCAGTCCTGGCTGCTGCTGCAGAAAGGGGCCTGCCAAGGAGTTGCCATCAATCCATTGGCCTGCTGTATGCCAATGCTGCTTGATACATGTGCTGTTGCATGCAGGTGGTCTTGGTGTTTACCCTGCGGGTTTGGCAGTATTGTCCCTTACTTTTATGTCATCTACTTTGCAGTCCTTTTAGGTGAGTGTGACTATTCCACGCTGCCAGGCGTGCATTCTTGCTTGTGCTTTACATGTATCCTGCTGTGCAGTGCATCGAGAGTTGAGAGACGAGCATGCATGCAGCAGGAAGTATGGTGAAGACTGGGATAAGTACAAAGCTATAGTCAGATATAGACTGATACCCTTCATGTATTGAAGGATGCTACTATTAGTACAGCCCTGTTTTTGGTGTCACAGTGACATGCCTGTGAAGGGCTAGCATCAAAATTCAAGTGAATTAGGTGGCAGACAAGGAGAAATCAAAGCCACACAGAGTCCACATGCCTTTGTGTCAGGAAGCAGAACTTCTGGTAATTACAATCAGACAGGTCTTGTAAAATGGCAATCTTTGTCTTGGCTGCATGAGCTCATTGTGGGTCATGACATGATTCTGACATTCCGTGAACTGCTTGGTGTTGATCATTTCCCACGGCAATCCATGACGTACCAAAAAACATACTGAGGTAACTTAAATTGAGACATGACATAACCCAAATACGTGTCTGTAGCTAAAGTCGCCTCCTCTGCTTTTGATTGTATCACTGTCTGAGCCATCCTGAGCTTTTTAGCACTACTCTTGTCTGAACCACAATAATTATCCTTACCTGGGGCCCATTTGGGCAGTCGCCTGACCAGGCAAGAAGAACAAGGGGGACAATGCGTTCATTGCTAGAAAGAAGAAGATTAAGCTAGGTTCGGCAATCCAACAGATTACTTTGGGCAGTACCATTTCTCAATGTAAGCCCTGCTTGTCTTCTTTGCTGCATGCTTTCTGGACTTGACATCAACTTGCACCTGTATGCTACAAGCAACTTGTGAATATGGGATTGGGTAACTGCACGCCTCAAGTGCAACATGCCTTTGCTCTGTTGCATATGCATGCATGATAGCCAGAAGATGTTGGCAAGTTCAAGCGCTCTATCTCTCCTGCAGACACGCAGATGAGGATGCCATTGATGCAGAAATTGGCCCAGCCATTGTTGAGGTGAGGTTCGATTCTCAAGTATCTTCACTGGTCGGCTGCGAGTGAGTTGATAGGTTTTTCCTATGCAGGCAATTTCCCTAGCAATGGCAGCTTTGCTGAATTTGACAGTTCCGGCATGATTTCAGCACAAGCTGTACCATTTTGTAGTGGCAAAATCTTGTTCTACAAAGTACCTGACTGTAAGTGCCATGAGGCCTTGATTGATTGCTCAGCTTACTAAGCTGAGTTAGTCATGAACAGTCATGCCGAGATCGATTTACTTGGCACGAGATGCCGCTGCGCTGCAAAGAGTTTGGACGTTGTCGCAAACGGCGGTTGCAACGCAATCAGTAGGTACACATCGGTCTGTACACAGAGTTCATCTCCGACGGTCGTTGCACACTGGACCGACTGTGACATGGGTCGGACGTCTCCGCTCTCTTCTGATCAATTGCCTAGCCCATTTTATCACAATAAGTAAGAGTGTTCCTGCTTCCTTGCGAACATCGCCGTTTTGTTTTTGCAGCGGTCGGCTGCCTTTCGCTATGACCAGATGGTCGGCAAGCAAGCAAGTAGCTATAGCTATAGCTATAGCTATAGCTGCAGTACCTGCTTGTGCCGGTTCGCAAGGTTGAGCATGCGCATGAGCCATTGTCTTCCAAATTCCCAGAAAATACTCGCAGAGATTGGGAGACGCATGGCCTGAAAGCTTCCTTGGAGCACCAGCTCTGGGAGGTACTCAAACACCATGCAAAGGGCCTGACAGTCCCAGAGATTGAGAAGGACCTTGATAGGTCTGCTGACAGCAGCAAGGTATGTCTGCTGTTGCCATTCAATTGCTCATGTGCACCTCAGCGCCTTTCTGTGTACTTGCACATGGCATGTTTGCCTATGTGCATGTATGCATGCGTGAATGGCTCAGATGACCCATCTTGCATTGCTGCAGATCACGCCAGTTCTGGAAGACAGCTTCTACTTCTTTGCATTGGCAGAGGGCAAATGGTGTTTAGCAGTGTACCAGCCCCTAAGGTGGGGCTTTGCGGGGACTGGGAAGATTGCTGAGGATTTCATTGAAGCTCTGAGCCTGGTGCCAGGAGCAGAGCTCATGACTGCTGCTGCACGAAAGAAAGACAGACTGCCTCAGGCTCAAGAATTTGCCAAAAAACATGGTCAGCACTCACACATGCTTTGGCGCATGTACACAATGCTGCAAGTCTCTGTTAAATGGATTCATTCCCTGAACTCAGCAGATTGTGGATGTAGGGCAAGCAACACCAACATTCGCTGCTGTGCTATGCATGACTGCTAGTGTTGTCATGGATAATCACAATGCACGAGTGAAAGCATGTCACCCCTGTGCATCACATGCACCAATGACAGCATGTGGTCTGCTGTGTGCTTGTGCACTGCACTTCAGGTTGTTTGACTGTCAAGGCTATAACTAAGACATCATGCGTCTTACCTCTGTAGGGGTCATGAAAGCTGTGGAAGACTATGAGGCATTAGCCAGAGACCCAGATGTGGACGTTGTATATGTGTCAAACATCCACCCTGCACACAAGGATGCCAGCATCCTCATGATGGATCATGGCAAGCACGTCCTGTGTGAAAAGCCACTCGCAGTGAGTCCACACAGCATTGACCGCTGCTGGTTTGCTCAAAAGTCACTGCTTGCTTTGTGCAGTGACTACCCAATGCAGTTGGCATGCTGTCAAGACATGAACATCATATGCATGGCTTCCGTGTACAGATAGACTACTGTCAAAGCTGGTGCATTGGCTGTATGCTCATGCAATCATTGCCAGCAAAGGCTTGCAGGGTCTGTTGGGCTTGCCTGAAAGCCCACTAGCAGCCTGCTAGTTGCATGTCAGCTGCCCTGGAAGCTTTGTGTTTGCCGGATGCATGTACAGAGCACACCGAGGTCAATGTTTCAGACAAGCTGTGCAGCAGACTGCTTGTTCAAGGATGGTGGCAGCGCATTGTTCACGCAGTGCTACAGTGTAGCAGCTATGCTGGCTACATGTCAGCAAACATCAGCCGCTCTAGAAAACATCAGCATTGTTGTTTCGCTTGCTTGTATTTCACTGTTTACTGCTGATAGTGACTAGTGACAGGATAATACTTGTTGCAAGAGAGCGTTGTTGACATGAGATATGAAGCCCTGACATACCTCTCCCAACCCCCTGACAGCCAGGGAATGACCACATCTTGCTCTATCTCCAACACTCTCCCTGCCCCTACAGCTGTCCCTGCCACTGCCCTCCATACCCTGACTGTCACCCCTACCCTACCCCTACCCTTGACGCCTGCTGCACTTGGCAGCATGACCCCCCTAGACCCCACCAAAAGGTCATGGCCATCTGTGGTTTTTGAAAACACTCCCCTCGCAAGGCTTTGGCATTCTGGCTAAGCCCTGGAACTGCTTGCAGGTGAATGCCACAATCACCCGCGAGATGATAGGCAAGGCTCAGGAGACGGGTGTCTTCTTCTCTGCTGGCCTCTGGACCAGATTCTTCCCAGCCACACAGATGTGAGCTTCCCTTGCATCAAACACCCACACGCCATACCATACCTCACCTGGCATTGCAGGCCTGCTTAGTGTGGCGACTAGTGGCACTCTTGCGGGCTTGCAGCATCTCAGCCTGGTTCATGGGCAAAGCCTCAGGCACATTTTCATGAAGCCGCAAAACGGAGCCATAATGCAGATGTGCCATCTTGCGAGTGTGTAAAAAGCCACTGAGCTGATTGCCAGGCTGCTTGCCTGCTTGTTGCTGCAGACTGCCTTGGTCCATGTTCTGCTCTAGTCCATAGACCTTCCATAGACCCTTAGACTGCAAGTGTAGTTTGCCACTTGCAGCTCTGGTGCTAGGCAAATGTGCATTGGCACCAGAGTATACTACAGGACTAACTAGGTGTATAGGCATCAATGTGAGGATTGTGCCATGTCACAGGTCTGTGCAGCGTCAAAGTGTGTCAGTACTATCTGGGTCAGTAGATGTTAGACATCCATGTCAGTACGGTGCCGCTCCTGCTGCTTTCTGCGCTGCCAAAGTTTACGAGCACTCCGGTTTGGCGCAGGGGACATATACTTCATAGACTAGTCGGGTACAGCATACATACACCCTTACACTGGTTTGGTGCAAAGTAGATGCATCCACATCTGCAAGTATCAGTGTGAGTGTTGTGCCGACTGACCAGCTTTCTCAATACTGATCAGCACTTGGGTTTGGTGCAGGGTAAGGACGCTGATACAGAGCGGCATGGTGGGAAAGGTGCACCATTTCCATGGCGCCTTCATCGCTGAGATGCTGGAAGACATTGAGCGCCTTTACGACCCTGCCATGGGTGGAGGTGCTCTCCTGGACATCGGCATATATCCCCTGTCCATTGCCAGCTGGGTGTTTGGCAGACAGACCCCCAAGGTGGTCAGTGCCATGGGTATGGTTCACCCCAGGGGGGTTGACAGCCTTGGCATGGTCAACCTCAAGTAAGACAGCCTTCCTCAACAACAGTGTGTGTGATATGGGCGTGTAATACAACTTGGTAACGATGGTATGCCAGCCAACATTGCTAGCTGTTGCCTGTGTCATCATGTGTGTGTTTGTGTGTGTGCCGAACATGAACTTGGAGGTTGCCCAAGCTCAAGACCTGTAGGGTGGTGCTTTGAATGCATGTGCGGGTGTGTGCAAATGGAATGCCTGTCTGCACTCAGAACACACCTGCATCTATGTGTTGACTGTGTAATAATGTCCCAGCTGTGCATGCTGCTATGTTCAGGCTTGAAATATCCAACGGCAGGGGTCTTTAGCTGCTATTGATGACGTGTTTTAGCTGCCAACATGTAACCAGCGCTAGCAGATATGAGACCAAATTGTATTAAGAGTCCCTGCCCACATGAGGCTGTGCTCTTCATGTATTGCATGTTCACATGGCATATAACATCAGCATTTGTTTGATGCATGCAGGTACAGTCAGACACAGTTTGCAAGTATAACCTTTGGCATCTGCATGGCGTCTTCTCCCGTGGAGGGCACTGTGCATGGCACCAAGGGCAGCATCAAGCTTCATAACGCCATGCACTGCCCTAACAAGATTTCTGTGCAGCTCAAAGGTGGGTTTGCGGCTGTTGCTGCATACGCAGGCTGCTGTGTGCCTGAGACTTGGGGAATGGGCAAAATTGGGTTGCTGAAGGAGGAAGGGGAAGACCCCGGGGGGGGGGGGGGGGGTGGGGGGCATGGGAGGGAGCATGTCGTGGCTCCTTGTCATGCAGTGTCTTTTTTATCAGGGTGACGGTGCTTCACAAGCACCTTTAATACCTGTCAAGGTGCGTGTGAGGGTCTCAGTCACGTTACTGGCAGGCTGCATGTATCTGACAGCAAGGCAAGTTGCGTTTGACTGTCTTTGTCCATATGTTGTGTCTGCTTGATTGTCCTTTTCCACTGCTACAGAGCATGCAAGAAGGCATGCGTTCATGCTCTCTGCAAGCAAAAGTCACCGCCAGACATGCAACCCATGAGAGTAGTTGATCCGGTGTCCCAATCCTGTCTCTCCCAAATTCCCATACTGCATCAGATTCTGCCTCAGGCATGCGCAGTGCTTGACAAAACTTAGTAACAGTATTTACTTTCCACCATTACTGCCAAACCCATAATGGACAGGGACAACAAAGCTCAGCTGCTGTCTTGCTGGCTGTAGATGAGGAGCCATGGGTGCTTGAGTTCCCTCCACCAGAAAAGCCTGAAAGCATCAACCATGGGCCAGCAGATGGCTTCAATTTCCCTGGCGGCATGGGCTTTGTGTATGAGGCCATGGGCGTGCACAGCTCTGTCATCAACGGCAAGAAGCAAGTTGAGGACATTGGCCGAGATGAGATGGTATGCTGCAGATGATTGTTGCTTGTTGCAGTCTGCAAACGTACTCATCCAAGTGTGCTTTGGCATGGATGTGATAACAGCATTCGTTGTAGCGACATCTTTTTGATTTAAGTGGGAAAATGCTGCAAGTGCTGGTGGGTAGCAGGCCATTGAAGGCTGTATGATACCCAGCTTGTAGATGGCTGCAATTGCTGCGAGCCACTGTTATCAGTGCATATGTTGTAAACTGTTTGGTGTTGCAGTGCTGGCTCGAGCGTTGTTATCATGCAAGGCACAAGCTCATTGTGACAAACCCTAAAGGCACACGTCACATCACAGGTTCATACTACACTCTTGCAAGACCTTGTGCCTGGTGCAGATCATGCTCATGGAGGTGTCAGATCGCATTCGCGAGCAGCTAGGGACTTCATACCCACAAGATGGCCCTCTGCAAAAGATCACAGCTGCCATTCCATCTTTGATGCCATGACTCTGCCAACTGTGAGCTAACAGCCAACACCGTCTGTTGGCCTTGTGTGTCATATTTGATCATGATACTTGATGAAAGCCAAATAACACCTGTGGGTGGTAGACATAAACCTGCTGTCTGGCTTGCAGAGTCAGGGTGGGGCATACCTGATACCTACTTAGTCACTGCTTGATGGTGGCTAGCACCAATCATATTAATTAATCAAATGACAGGACACACATGGGCTCAATAAATTCTGGTTCTGATCGGCAACATGGCAAAAGCAGGGGTCTGCATTGGCTATGCATATGATTATGTGAAGACTTTAAGGTATTCTAGCAACGTATTTGTGCAGTACTGTAGTTGATCTTTTGTATGATGCACCTGGCTTTCGAGATGTAGAGTACATGATGCTGGTACAAAGCACGCAAGGGGTTCTGCACAGCTTGTTGGCATTAACATTTGCAGGGATAAAGCTGTGCTGCCAAAACTAAAACAGGGCTCCTTTGATTGAAAGTCCAGATAGGGTACATACCCGGAAAGGAGGTCACTGGAAGTACTGGTGGGTGTCCCCGGATCCAAACAAGCATTCTCATTCTCATTCTTATTCTCATTCTCATTCCCATTCTCATTCTCATTCTCATTCACATTCTCATGCTCATTCTCATTCGCATTTTGCAACACTGCATCATACATTGAGTATGTATGGAAGTTTGCAGGTCCGGACAAATCCACTGAGAACTGCAGATCAATACTTTCAACAGCAATTTTAGGCCAACAGCCTGACGCTACCCGTGAAAAAGTTACGGAAGTGGTCTGTTGCCACAGAAGCTCTATCGGCATCTTGCAGTCTTTATGTTGGAGTAGTGAATTGCCGAGCACGGTTCGTTCATCATTGCTTTCAAGCAGAACTTGTTGCTGTTGTCCTGCACCCGACACTTTTTGCGCTGCTTGGCGCTTGCCTGCGGTCAACCGTGTGCATCGCTCTGTGGATTCGAGCGGTGTAGTCAGAGCTTGCCTTGGCCGGTTGGTCAATCCGCATGGAAGCGCCGCCCTGCTCTCTTCATTCACGCTGTCCTGTACTCTCATTTCGAAGACTCACGACAAGATGCGTGCCACAGTTGCAGTCGCCACACCCGGCTGGCCGGCGTCCTGTCAGAACGACGCAGCTCTGCTCAAACCTTCGCACCCCAGCTCAAGATTCTTCTGTTAAGGCTTCAGCTGCTACAGCTTCGTCCGCACCCCCGAAAAAGCAGGATCAAGAGGCGTTCATACTATCAACTGTTTCTGATGTCGAAAAGGAGGAACGTATCAGCAGTAATGAAAGAGCTTCAAGCAGGCAGACTTCCTCAAATGCAAACCAAGGCAGTGAAGATTCATCAGGCTCACAATACTGGCAAGAGCTGCTGAGCTCACCCGAACCAGAAATGTTTGGACACAGGGCCAAAAGCGCGTCAGATGCTGCTGTATTGCGCCGCAAAGGCCACCTGAAAGAGCAGGACAAGATGATTGAGTTCCTTCTTGCAATGCACCACACCCACACAAGTGAAGAGGTTATGCAGAAGATGGAGCGGTGGATAATGGAACACAGACAACAACCACGACATAGCAGACTCAGAAAGATGGTGCCCAGCATTGGTTCATTCTTCACCCCATTGAAGCTTGTAGAGGCATTCAGAGAGTTTGATCAGTTCTTTGCACTGTCCAGACGCAAGTATGTTCCTCCAAACTTTGCAGAGATGCGGCACATTCTCAACATAGCACAGGTAACAAAGCCGTTTAGAAATGTCATGTATGTTGCACCGCACTATGATGCCATGTGTCATCAGGCCAATGCACCATTCGGGAAATGATTTTATGCATCATTGCATACACAGCACATGCATTTCACTCCCTCTCTGAACATCCCAACTCTCAACATTGCCATTGCACTTTGAGGTACACTCCTTACCGTGTCTTCCATCGTCATACAACACAGGACCTCTCTACAAAATGCAACCCTGCAAGCATCTGGTCTAGTCACTTGCCTCTGTTCTGTTCATTTGGTGCACCACGCATGATGCACCTGCTTGTTGGCTCAGAGGCTCATCTCATGACTCCTGACAGCTTACTTCTGCAATTTGCCTTCAGGTCCACTCATCAGCAGCAGGCTTGAAGCTGATCACCTTTGATGCTGACGGCACCTTATATGCCGATGGTGCCCACATGGAGCACGACAGCAAAATGATCAGCCACATCATCAACCTCATGCGCAGCAATGTGCATGTGGCCATTGTGACAGCTGCTGGTTACCCAGGCCAAGCTGACAAGTTTGAGCAGAGGGTAGCGGGCCTCACTGCCACCTTCAGGAAGCTGCATCTCCCTCAGCACATCATGGACAGGTCACCCTGCTGCCTTCTTGTCCATCCCTTCAATCCATCACACGGCATAAGACACACACGCAACACTGCTGCAAAGTCTCGCATGCAGGGCTCATGTCCTGGCAGAACCCGACAAGCCACCTTATGATGCACCTGCTCGTTTTTCATAGTGCAGGCACTCATTAATGTGATGTCAGCACGACAATGGGACCCTCTATACCCATAAGTAGCCTATAAATTGCTTGTCACATGTTTCCTCAGCTGCATATGGGCAGGAAGCAATGGGCTGCTTTTGGGTGCAGCGGCTTCCGTTATGATGTTCAAATTTGTGCTCAATATTTTTCTGCATGGGCTTCTTGCTTGGCGTGCTGTGGCCTTCCAAAGTGTGCAGCCTGATCTTGGTGGGGCAGGAAAGTACAGACTACACTGAATGGTCTATGGCTAGTCAAAGCCAAACCAAGCTGGATGAATCAAGCTGGACCTTAAGCTGGGTTTGACTGTGATTGGCCATAGACCGCTATCTAAATTAGTCCACACTTTCCTGCCCCATCAGCTTGACATCATACCAAATCTTGCTGGGCATTCTTTCACTCCTTACGGGGGGGCATGCACCCCCCTGATTCAAGACACATGTCTTCAAGCTTTGCAGCATCTGCAGGCACCAACCACAGCCCTCACAGAACATAGGCCCATGTGTCCCAAACTAGTTGTCAATGCTGTTCAATCAGATTCCGGAGCATATTGCTTGTGCTGCAGGTTCCATAATATTGTCAAAAGTGAGAGCTCACAAAGACGAAAGTGATAGGTCAGCATGGTGTACCCAGGCTGTTGTATGGTGCAGGTTCCATATCATGGGTGGGGAGTGCAACTACCTGCTGCGGCTGAGCCCCAGCAGCAAGGAGCTTGAGTTTGTGCCAGACCATGAGTGGAAGACGCCCTGCATGCAGGCCTGGCAGGACGCCGACATCAAGTATGTGTTGAGAGAGGCCGAGAAGCTGCTGCTGGACACTGCCTATCAGCTCAGGCTTCCTGTCAAGGTAACAACATTGTTCATGTTCATGGTGTCAAGATGGTGGCACTGTTGTTGTGTGTGGTGTCAAGGTAGTGACACTATGCTGTTTAGGCAAACCGACTATTGACGTTCGTGGTGTCTAGCTGACGCTGGGATAGGTCTGTTGCAGTCATGTCTTGTTCAATCAGAGGAGTCTGTCCTGAGCTCCCTGACAGTTGTTTGCACCTGTACTTTCTGCCAGTGGCAAATTATGCAACATAATTTGCAGAACAAATTTGTAACGCCCATCTGAGATCACCCAGAATCAATCAGCTTACAGTTTCTGATGAGATGTCAGTCTGCTGTCCCGCAGCTTCTTTCTTGTTGTGCTGCTGGTTGTGCTTTCCTGTACAAAGTTGTCTTCTCTCAGGTTCTGCTGGTAGCCAAGCACATCCTGTTCTAGCCAACCTGGTTCCTCCTGATTCCACATGTTGCTGCCATCTGCAATCCTAGGCTTGCAGTGTGTATGCCTTGTCTTGCACAAAGCTGTCACACAAGCTGTGTTGTGTCAGAGGAGCTGTAACATACAGTTGACATCCTGAACTGTAACATACAGTTGACATCCTGAAATGTGGGTTTTCACCGTGGTGGGTCAGTGGGCATTTGTCAGGGTCCAATACAGTCTGTCCTGGCTGCTGCAGCATATCATCAGGAAAGAAAGAGCTGTGGGGCTGATTCCTGGAGCCCCAACTATCTATGAGGTGCTTGAGGAGCTGGCCATCACCGTGCAGCAGCAGCTGGTGGATGCACCCCTGCCCTTCTGCGCCTTCAATGGTGGTGGGGATGTCTTTGTAGATGTGGGCAACAAGAGCCTGGGTCTGGAGGCTCTCATGCAATACCTCAAGTTCAATCCCAGTCAGGTGTGTAGTACTGTGGTGCTGAAAGGTTACCGTCAGCACATGCTCATAACATTTTCATCACCTTGAGCTACTTTCCTGAATTGTTTGCATCGTCCTGCAGTCATCTGGACTAAGCTGAAGTTATCAATGTTCTGATGCAAATCTGCGCTGATGGTGTACACAACATTCGCTGGGGGCACGAGGCACATATTCCCTATGTCACAACACCATGTGCAGTCACAAAGCTAATTTTGATAGACCAGCCCTGCATGCACAAAGGAGGTAGTATGCTGTATGCAAACACCAGCATAGCATACCTGTATCTGCATGCCGAGCTGTTGCCAACTAGAGAGTGTCTGCACTGTCACAAAGACGCTCAAACATTACACATGGCATGCACAATGCAGGGTCTACATGTGGGAGATAGGTTTACTGAAAGTGGCAATGACTCTGCAACTCGTGATTGCTGTTCCATTCTGTGGGTTGCCAACCCTGAGGAGACTGACTTTCTGGTCAGCATGCTCCTCAAGGACATAAGAGTATCCCGTGCTCAGCCATACATTGAATGAAAGGCGCAGACACGTTGATGCAGCACGCAAAGCGCTGGTGCATCGATATTCATCAAGAATTCTTACAGCAAGAAACCCATGGCTATCAGCAACTTGTAGACACTTTTGAGGGGGAGTGTTATTGTTTTGTATACTATCAGTGGGTGTATCTGTACATGGTGAAGAAACAATTTTGAAACCAAACATTCTAAGCGGTTGTTCAGTTCATACCCAAACTTTGCTCGGAGGAAATTGGATGCTGATCTGTGTCAAAGTGACAATACATTGGTTCTTTGGAACAACCTTAGAGGGCAAAGCGTATGAAGCATCGGTCAGACTAGAAGTTGCTCGATAACAATCAGCCTTCGATCAGGCATAAATAAAGTAGATTGTCCTGCTGGAAACAGAAAACCGAAATGTTGCTCGTGGTGCACGTACGTGCGTATATGTCAAGAGATCCCAGAAACCGAGCCGCCTCAATCGTGAATCAATGCTTGCATGCTGCTCGAGTGCATGTGTAAACACAGGTTAGGGGCGCTCTCCAATGCCTCCTGCCACCCTGTGAACTTGGCGAGCCACATCCAGTGCGAGCTTGTCTGCTGCTTCTTGACTGCTGGCTTCAGCATATACCCTTACCACATCTTCAGTACCGCTTGGCCTTACAAATGCACGCCCTGATGGTATGCCTGCACATGATCCACCTGATGTCAGAAATGCATGACTCAGCAGTGAGCTTGACAGATCACAGGGCAACATTGTAATGTGCATGCATTGCCTGAGGACGATGAACAAATAAATGGCTTGACTGCTCATGCAAGGCTGTGGGCAAGAGCGCATACAGAGATTGTCGCATCTATTGACACCTCTCCAGAGCGCTTTCTGTCTTCCTTGGTTGCGACTTGCTTTGGTGCTGAACCCAGCTCAGACAAATAGAGCACTGCTATACCCTTGGAGCTGTAGCAGCAACTGCCTTGTCAATGCTAGGCAGCAATCTGTGTAAAGTCAACACTACATGGTTAGCGACACTAGCTATATATGCCCTCCATAGCACAACAGGCAGCTGTAACACCACAATGTGCCATCACATGGCCTTGTCAAAAGTATGGAAGCTGTCTCGTATTACTGCGTATTATGACAATGCCTTTGACACGTCTTGTGCTCATGTTTCTGTGTCTGAGGGCCACACCCCCATGAATACCATGCTAAGGGGTTGAATCCATGGTTTGGAGCAATTTCAAACAGGTAGCACATGCGAACACAAAACTCAGAATCTCTGCTAGCGAGTGCAATGCACTGCATGTCAACATACATGGCAGCAAGTTTGAGGTTAGACAGCATTGCCAACCTGCAACTGCTTGGCTGATGAGAGCCTGCAAGCCAGGAGGGCTGGCGACCTCAGTCTCAGCATTAATGGTGCTGATCACACTGCGGTCTGCCACCAGCACCTTGGTCTGGCGGAGGGCAGGTCTTTGTATAGCTCTGCCCACTGCCATAAGCCCCATTGTCGCCGCCTCAAGCCTGCCTCCACCATCAAGACACCAGACAGGGCGTCCCCAACCGCCTGAACAGCCAACTCAGCTCAGTACACAGGGCAGATCTCTATTGTTATGCAAGGCATAACATGCGGCATTTGCAACTGCCATTTCAAGTCACAACAGAGGGCACCTCCCTGCTGTCATTGCAGGTCACAACAGGGCATCCCCGCTTGGTTTTGCAGCCATCAAAGTCATAACACAGCGGCTGCCCTACATAACTTACAGCCAAACTAAGGGACCTTTGCAGCTTGCTGCAGTGACCTTGGCATTGCTTGTCATGCATGCCAGGGTGAGCAGACAAACCTCTGTCCTGTACCCCCCACATCACAGACTGGCCGGATAACAAATGACCATGGCTGTATATGCTGAGCTACCTGATCCTGGTGGGTGGGAGGGTGGGTGCATAGGTGGGCGGGTGGGTGGGATGAGGGAGGGAGGGAGGGAGGGGGGGGGAGGGAGGGAGGGAGGGGAGTGAGTGAGTGAGTGAGTGAGTGAGTGAGTGAGTGAGTGAGTGAGTGAGTATTGAATGCAAGACCTGTCTCTGTCAGGAGCAGCTTGTCAGTATAGAAAGTCTCCTAAATTGACATGATTCCATGAGAAATGATCTGTTTGCAACTCACTCAACAGGCAACAGGCAACAGCCGCAGTCTGCACAGCCAACATTTATTTTGTGTGGCTGCCTGTTATGGGAAAAG
The DNA here is from genome assembly GCA_036924285.1 of Asterella californica. NCBI lineage: Eukaryota > Viridiplantae > Streptophyta > Marchantiopsida > Marchantiales > Aytoniaceae > Asterella > Asterella californica. The sequence continues at coordinate 35,682 of JAYKYS010000177.1, forward strand.
GCAAGCATGCCTGACACTGTTCCTGGGCCGATGCTTCAACAACTTTGCTGAGTGATGCCTCTATACAATAGTGCACTAGAGTGGCACTTGGTTGCACCTTTCTGTATAAAATCCTGTTTACATAAGTGATGTTACCACATCCTGCGCTGTACTCAGCCTTTGCAGCAAGCATCACTCTTCAGTTACTCATGAGGTGCAGATGAGTGTCTTGCTTCCAGTAACAAGGCGCATTCACCAGAACTGACCTGATTGATGAGTTGACTCATGGCTAGAAGCTCTGCTGCTGCCTTGCTTTCCTCCTTCATCTGCATCACATATGATAACGCCTGAGCTGCAGCCACAAGGTGCAGCCACTAGCAAACAACAGCTATGGTCTTTGTACTTTGCAACAACCATTTCCTTTTGCTACATGCAGCATCATGAAATTTTGCCAGATGGTCTTGCATTGTTATAAAGGGCAATAACTGCCGCAATAGCTGCATGCAGACAGAAATGCACAGACAGGCAGACAGACAGACAGCACGCGAGGCACCTCCAAGCAGTTTTTAGCAATGACTGTGCAGTCGCAAAGGCTACTGCACCTGCATCTGCTATTGCTATCAGGCAGTCAACCCTGCTCACGAGCCCTAGTCCATACCTGAGTGAGTCTCTGCAGCAGTGAGTCACTGAACAGCACAGTGCCATGGCCATTGGCTTCAAAGTAGATGCCGATGTCAAACTTGACAGCCTCGTCATGCAGGTATTTGACTCCTGTAGGTGTGACTGCAACCTCAATGCCCAGGTCATTGCGCATGAACTTGGTGGAGGCTCCATTGGCATATGCTGTCTGTACTATACCCACCTGCAGACAGACAGCCCTAGCTTCATACACGCTTTGAGCAGAACCGATGCTCTGCATTAGGTAGGGTGTTAGCCTCAGCACCTTGCTTACCAAGTGCTGACAACACTGAAGGTTTGCTATCTTGAGTATCAGCAAATCAGTTATACAGGTTGTGCGTGTCCAGCCTTTTTCCGATCATGAGAAAAGAGCTGTAAAGTATATTGACTGGGCAGGAAAGCTTGCAACTTGCTTACGGCATCATACAAGCTGTCTGAAGTGGAAGGCAATACCAAATGGAGCAAGTTGTTCCCGGGACATGAGGCCCTCTGCCCAATACAGCAGCCTGTAGTTCATTGCAGACACATCTGCCAATTGTTTCCTAGGGCATATCATCCCATAGTCCTCAGTGCCAAATGGAGGGTGGACAGCTTGTACAACAGTGCTAGCAATCGTGCCTGAGTGCCATCCTCAGGGAAAAGATCAGCAAAATGAACACATTTGAGCATTCCCTGTGTCTGGCAACAGTGTCGAATCCTGGCTGAGCAGACCATGAGCTTGACTGTCCAGGCTGTATCTGTTGGTGCAACAGCAAAGCCTATGCCTGATTTGCACAGTCCGCAGACGGTAGATGTGTCTGACAGTGTTGTGCTTGGTAGGACAACTGAAGAAAGCAATTGGTAAGAGACACCAAGGCCTGACCTTGCAAGACTGCTTTGTGCAATCGAGCACAAGCTGAAAGCCTGCCCAAGATAGCAAGAAAACGTTGAGCTCCACACAGTGACTAGCATCTTGCGCATACTGCTTATCTGGCTGTCGCTTAAGCTACCGCAGACATATCACGCAAACTTCTCAAGTGGAACTGATGCAGCCCCCCCAGCCTTTGCATCTTTCCCTCAAGAGCAGGGAGCAAAGATTGCAGGCCACATGTATAGGCTGAACACACAGACGGACCGGAGCTCTCGACTAAATACACGGCCCTTTGACCTCTTCATGTTATAGTTTATGCAAAGTAGGCAGCACAAACTGTAGTCCTGAAGCACATTCACTGACAGATGGGCTGCTTTGCTTACCTTGACTGCCTCAGGTGGCAGCGGTAGGTCGGCGAGGATGTCACGCACTAAGAGAGCAGCTAGCACTGCTATCCTGTCCCCATCAAACAGCTGGAAGACCCCATCCTGCTGAGTGAAGTAGACCAAGCGATCAGCATCCCCATCCAAGCTGGCACACCTGTGGTGCACCATTCCAGCAAATTGGGCTCTGCCCAGAAGGGAGGGCATGGGAGGTTGGGGGAGTTGTAAAGGGGCAGCTATACTAGACTGAAGCTCTGTTCTTTAGAGTATAAGTACAGGTGAGCAACATAGCAGCTTTGGTAAAAGAGACATGATGGCCGTGAAGAGACGCAGTTGTAACTGTCAAACATGCAATTAGTGTGTCAAAGTACATTGCAAGGGTAGCAATTCTGCAATTCTGTACATGGTGGACAGCTACAATCAGCGTGCTGCATACAACACAGCCCCAGCAAATCTACAGACCTGGAGATGGCTGTGCATACTTGTATACTCTAATGCTCAACACTCAGCTTGTACCTAAAGCAATACTTTGTGGATGCACAGATGCACAGACACACCTGCTGCCATCAGAAACCGACTCAAAGGTGTCAGGCATTGCATGCTCCTTCTGAATGTAGTCTGCTCCACAGCCACCATTCAGGGTCCCGTCCCCTGTGCATCTGGCTGTCAAGTTGAAGCCTGACATTTGCAAGTGCTGACTGAGCGTCTGCAAGTGTGGGGGCACCAATGCCATTGGCACAATCCACCACCAGAGGCTGCACAACAACATAGATGACATTGACTCAACATAGCATACACCGAAATGCATGCTATATGAACACAACACATATTGTATTGTTATCACCTATCACATTCAGCAGTTCATGAGCTGCTGTATCAAAACACGGTGGCTCAACATACCGTCCCAGTCAAGTCAAGAGTACTGCTTACAAACAACACACATGAGGTGTGATGCAGATACTGTCTCCTTATGGGATGCCCTCCTTCAACACATCTGAGTACTGGACATATACTTCAACCCAGTGCTGACACATATACATCAGGAATCATTTCAGCAATGCATGAGTTACGCAATGAAGTGTGCAGACGATGAAGTCAACAGCCGAAAATTATTGGAGAGCAGACTATGCATGCAGTACAAGTCAGCTTCTTTGGGATGCACTTGGCATTGAAACACTTAATAAGGGCAGGGCCCTAGGTAGAAAGCGCTGACCTGCCCCAATGGCTCTGTGCCTTTGACCAGCTGCTGGTAAGCCCCTGCCAAGGTAGTAAAGTAGTCCTTCAGTTCCCAGGGCAAGCGCTGGTTCAGCCTTTGCAGCTGCCAGTGCAGCTGTGGGGTGGTCAGCCGCCCACAGTCCACAGCCACCCCTCCTAGGGCCTGTACCCCTGCTGCAGCTGCGGCCATCAGGGCAGGGCTGCTTGGTCTGGTGTCACATGCCAGTAACACCTTGGCAACAGAACCTGCAGCCGCACAGCCTCCCTCTGCTGAAGCTTCATGCTTACATCCAAAGATTTCCAGAGCTTGACTTCTGGTCATTTGCAGTGAGAGTGTGCAAAAACATACACACACAGACAGTCATGCATACCATTTGCAGGGTGTACCTTCACAGGGTGATTGGGTTTCATTTTCCAATCTGCAGCTCTGCTGAAATCAAGTGCAGGCATCTTGGGTGGGGGAGGAGGACACAGAGCTGATGGACTTCACAACACAAATGCAATACCCATGACCATGCGAGGCTAACAGTAGGCTTAAAGTTGGATGGCCAGACAAGGTAGCTGGCTGATGCCTGGACTTGGTGTCCAAGGTAGCCCAGCAAAGGCATATTTTTGCGCACTGTGCACAAGGACCTGTCTGCTCCACAACATGAGTGCAGGTGAGTACCGAATGGCTAAAGCAAGACATGCAAATGCGGCTGCACAAACTCAATTGGTCCTAGCTAGTCAAAGTGTAAGTGAAGAAAAGTTGCTGCTTTTGCGACAATGGTCATGCACAATACAGCTTTAGGGAATGCTGGAGGCCGCTTGTCACTGAAGAAAAATTTCCGGCCAAAATTGGTAATGCCGGAAAATAGCCGGTACAGATTAGCTTTTGATAGTCCAGGGCAGAGGCGAGCATAATGTGCCAACAGCTGCTGTGATGCATGACACAGAGAGTGCATAACAAACCATGAATCACACACGGCCATGTACAAATCAGCGACAAAGCGACTTCAGCATGCAATCTGCCTTGCCAAACCTGCTGTAGCTATGAACTGCACTGCAAAAGCATAAATGTATTTGATCTTTCCCAGCGCGTCATACAGGATACACATGTGTGCAGATGCATAGAAAACTCTTAAGGGTCTACCTGCGGCAATATTTTCGCTGGTCATCAGGCCCCTCAAGGCATGACTGCAAGCTCCCGGCATCTGCACACTGTGCCAAGTTGTTTGCATGCCCCTGCAACAATAGCAGACAGATGTTAAATTTGGACAGTGCAGTGCACTACAGAGTGTATGGACACAGCTCAGGAGCTCACCTCCCAGCTCTGCTCTAGCATATATCCTGAAGGATCTACAAGCTTGACGCCGTTGTCCTGAGCTGGGTTGTGAGAAGCAGTCACGACAAGTCCAGTGGCTGCACCTAACGACATTGACCTGGCTGCCATCAGCAGACCACACCTGCAACAAAAACGAATCAAGCACAGCTAGAATGGCTTTCCTTGTGCAGACACAAAGTCAAACCAGTCCTGTGTTCTGGGGTTTAGGGACATCAACAGTCAGCGTGAGGCTTATCGCCGCGGCAGCAGCTGATATAGGAACAGCCGCGTCCCGCAACGCTACTGTCATAAACAATCAGCAGGATAGGTCGATGAGGCAAAGTACCTATATACTGTAGAAGGCAGTCGATCGGCCACTGATCGGAATCCTGCTGTGCCGTAAGAGGGGTGAAAGTCCGACGGCTTAGGATATTGCTTTTCCCCTGTCATCACACGTTGTAGCTGCGCTGCTTGCAGCGCCTGAGCCATACTGACGCCGGGGGTGAGGTAGGTCGTCTTCAGACAAACAGCAGGCACTGTGCAACTTGAACGTCACTGTACCACCGCGAGATGCCAAAGATGTGCTTCGACAGTGAAAGGCGGAAAAGCGGCAGGTCCCGTCCGACAAGACCTTCGACCAGCCCAGCCCACTCTGACTTGACCTTGCAGCTTTGAGTCAAAGCTGAGTAAACAAACCCACATGATACACGTGCTTCTGTTACCTTCGGATTGTGGTCAATACTGGCTAGTTCATGTTCTCAAGTGAAGCAAGACACTGACGAGAGCGTGTAAACAACATGCTGTCAATGCCCAAGTGACTTTGTGAAGAACCTGGCATATATCCTTGCCCTTGGCGTCAGCCTTGGCATGCAATACGTAGGACATAGCGCTGTTTCTGGACACCGCGTATGCGCGGTACCGCAAGCATTTCGTAGTGCTCCTGGTCAACACCAGTATTTTCGCACAAGCAGGCGCCAAGGCCACGCCATCAGCAGAAGGTATTCGGTAGGTGTTGACAGCACTCGATCACTAGTTTGTCAGCGTAGCTGGCTTCCTTTGGTACTGTCACAAAAGTCGTCTATGCACTGCAGAAGCGAATGTCTGTGTCGGCTGGTCTGCAGCAAGCTTTGGTAACGAAACAGAAGTTCAGCACTTTCACAAACAAAGAAGGTGATCTTTGACTTATGCAAGGATGCTGCACTGTGGGCTGTCACACTGGCTTCTTCAGATCCAACGTTCTAAAGCTGTAGCAGCACTGCTTCAGAATTTTGCTATGCCTCACAGGCCGGGTACTGACGCAGCACTCTGAGAATGTCTGGGGAGCTGAGAGACCTTTTACCTGGCTTGGGATCGACGTGAATGGCAGAGGCGCTGTGGTCAAGCTCTCAGATGGAAGCTTGTGGGTGCATAGCCCAGTCAACTTGGATCCTGAGCTGAAAGCAGCCATGGATGCCCTGGGCCCTGTGAAGCATATAGTCACCCCAAATTTTGAGCATAATAAATTTGCCCAGCAGGCATGTCTACCATATATATGGTCATGTCTGGACTTTGATGCCTTTCAAACGCTGCCATACTTGTCTGCATACACCAGCTGAGACTGAAGGCAGCAGTACTGCAGACACATCGATTTGCACTGCACAGCAGGGTTGTTAAGGCTGAAGTCTTGTCAGGAAGCTATGCAGTTACTGTATGTGTACCGCATGACAGTATGTCGCTGTGTGACATCGGTGTTTGAGTTTGAGTGACTGAATAATGCACAGGTACCCTTCCAGACATGACCAATACAAACAGGGGTTATGTTGTGCAGTGGATAGATGCATATCCAGATGCTAAGTCATATATTTGTCCAGGCGGCAAGAAGAAGTACCCTGACGTACTTTACACTCAGGTCAGCGTCTTGGGCATATGCACATTCTTGTTGCCTTGTAAACAGCTGTAGAGGTCTAAAACAGACTATAAACTTCTGCAATAGCCTGTGACAGTTGTTAGATGCCTTATGACTGCCTGGCATGCCTTGCATTTGCATCGGTATCCCATATACAGGTCAGTGGCAGAACAGGTCAACGTGTTGTAAACCACAGCCATCCAATGCCTGTCAGAGGCGCCATTCATGACCAGTGAAGGCCTATCATATGAGCATGCATACAGGAAATTGGCGAAGGTGACAAGGCACCTCCTGAATGGCTGGGAGAGATCGAACCTACCTTTCTAAGCTATGAGGCTGTTCCTGTGCTCAAGTTCCCATTTTTCAATGAGGTGAGCTTCTACCTGTTATGGCACATGCACAGCACTTGCATAAAACATCGGCTGCATGCTCCCTGTCGTGGTGGACGCACATGCTGTTAAGCTGGGTATTTGCATGAATGGCTTAGCTGCAGTTGATGCATCACTGGCATGCAGTGTGACTTCCAGTGGGTGTCTACTTGACAACACAAAATGATGTGGCCTGGTGGGCACTCCATGGCGCCTCTGCTTGGCGCAGCTGCACTGCAGCATCATCTTTGCCTGTCTCACTGCAATGTGCCTTCAACTTGGGTGGAAGACAAAGACAGCTGCTGTTCATCTAGCCCCTCAGTCAAACAAAACGCTGTTATTGCCTTCTGTATGGTTGTACCACTTTATGCTTGTACTTGATATTTGCAGTGCAGCACAGAAGTGTCAAATTGTGTGTTTGGCTAATATGGTTGATCTTGTGCTGCTGGCAGGTTGTGTTCGTACATACACCAAGTGGGACGCTCATTGCAACAGATCTTATCTGGAATTACCCTGGGTCAGGCACCCCAAAAGGGACTCAGGCCTGGAAGTTTGGCATGGACCGAGTGTACCGTCCCTTTTACAACAATCTCATGATCAAGGACAAAGGTGAGTCACCAATGGTATGATGCCATCATTGCTGCAAACAGCATACGCATCATAAGCATCCGAGAAGCTTGACATAATGACTGAGGTACATGCTAATTCAACTGTTCTCCTCCAGGGGTCACATATGAAGCAGCATGTTATTGTTCAGGGCGATGTATCATTGCCCACATGCTTGGGACATAATTCCATAACAGTCTTGAGGTGCCTCTTGCACAATTTACTGTGTGCATGTGGCATGCAGGTGCTTTTCAGGTGGCGACAAAGCGCCTCGTGAGCGAGCTCCAATGGGATTCCATACTGCCTTGCCACGGCAACTACATACCTTCAGGAGGCAAGGAGACCCTGAGGGAACATCTCAGGCTCAAGCACTGAAGTGCAAACAACAGATTGTAAGTGTACTCGTTTTCAAGAGGAAGCAAGTGGATGGGCCACACTGGTCTTCGTTGCATGTCTACAGCCTATCAATAGTAATGCCTGTCACCTCTCATTTTGTGTCGCTCATGGACAGGAATGAAGCATCGAAGTCACTGACACATGTCTAGCTGAATATTCAGTGCAGTTGCAGCTAAGCGTTTGAGACACATTCAGCAGGTGTGCAGTTGCACCTTGATTGTGATTCATGGTTCTTGTTTCAGGCTTTTGGTCAATTACGTGCATGTGGCAACTTGCTGATCATACCTGAAGGCTGGTGACATGCTGAGGTTGAGGATGTTCGATACTCGGGCTTCTTTGCCTTTACATAACGACAGCATGGGCGCCCTATGTCGACTAAGTTAAAGCGCCTCGCGGTGGAGCAGCAATATATAAAACCACAGTGCAATTGTGAGATTTTCCCAATGCTGTGCAAAAACCTAACAGACACATGCACAAGCACACCTTCCAGTGCAGCCCTTGCACACTGTCGCTTCCTGCCGGCCGATTATCTCGAAACAAGCATGGCACACGCCGCTGGCAGAACACCTTGCTTACATTCAAAGCAGCCCAGCACCAGCTTCCGGGCTTTCCTCTCTACCCCCCTCAGATCTGCCGCACTCCACTGCCGACGAAAGCTGTGTCAAGCAGGTGCCAGTTCGTACAATGGTGGCAGCTCCTCCAGTTCTGGTTCGTCGCGCCTCATCATCCCCGGCAACCAAAGCCCTGGCGATCCAAGGCAGCAGCAACAGCAAAACAGATCAGGCTCGAATAGCGGACTTATCATGCCAGGCAAGGGTTCAACCGGTGGACACGGGGCAGGACTTGGCAACACCCCTGTGAACAACTTCAAGCCCCCACCAGGCTTCATGGACAGTCCGGACGATGCCAGGCACCCAGTGGCTGAAGACCCACAGAAGCTTTTACAAAAACTGAAGACTGGCAATGGATATTGGCATGAGCTTGCCACCGCCTTGCCTGCTTTGCAACGTGCTGGCTTTGACTGGCTAGCAATTGAGGCAGACACAGGCTTGGAGAGGGCTCTGCAGAGCATTTGGACAATAGCTGGGCAGGTCTTTGAGTCCCTCAAGCAGCAGGCTAACTTTCCAGATGAGAAGCTTCGGTACTTCAATACAGAGGACAGCGAGTACAAGCTGTACCCCATGCGCGTGTTGGCAGTTCAGGCTCGAGGGCCTGTAGCAGAATACATTGTAGATCATGATCTGAACACGAAGGTAAGTCTGCAATTCCATCACCAGTATGAAGACCCCAGACATTGTTTGGTTCCAAATGGTTGACAGGTGTAGTCCTTACCTGATAAGGTGGGATGCGTTTTGTCTCATCCAAGGTGTCCTCAAAACCTGGCACAATGGCTGCAGATCAGCTGCTCTGTACCATGGTTTGATGGTAATGTGTGCATGCCATTCTATGCACATGCAGGCTTTGCTAAAACAAACCATGGTTGCGTACAGGACTCAGAGGTGCTAATTAAAGCTTTCAAAGAGCATGAGAGACGTGATGGTGAGAAGGAGGGCTTTGCACACACGCCCGCAGACGCCTTGGCCTTCAAGTTTTACCGAGATGTAAGTGCTCAGCTACAGCAGCAGACTCATTTGTCTGCTTCGGCATCCGAGTTGCGCAAGGTGTTCTGCACAACACCTGAGAGGTCACAAATGTACATTGACATGAAGTGCAGCAGCATTGACTGCAAGCTGTACATTGAGCCATTTGGTTTCTTTGCAGGCTGGGGAGACTCGTAGAAAGCATGAGATACATGACTTGATTGAACGGGGGCTGGCAGTGGCTGAGAGCGAGCGAGCCAAGGCCACCTTGGTCAGCCACCACACCCCTCCCCCCCCCACCCCCCCCCCCCCCTCTCCGTAAAACCGGGCATCTATCTCCCTGTTTTACTGCAATATTGAGGCCAGACACATGTTATACCTTGCTGTGCATGTCTCAAACCTGCTTGAGAGTACACTCTAATCAGCAATGTCATCTGATGGCTTCCTGGTGCATCCATAGACAACATGCATGACATCCTCTTGCAAGAAACTAACACCATGGTAGGCTTGTACATTGCATTCCGCTGGGGATTTCCAATGTTGGTAGTAGCTTACACTATCTCCGGGGTGATTATTGCCCTGGGTCGTTTTGAGCACACAGGCTCCCTTTATGACAGCCGACAGGTATTTTCTTCTTTTTCCTTGCTTACATGCATGGTGCTGCAGAGGGCATTGATACAAGAAGAAGCCACACCATCAGCTGCTCCTGCTGATGCTGCCCAGCTGGCAATTCTGCGACTCACCTATGAGGAGATGAGCTTCCGGGCAGTGGCTGTGGCAGGCAACTGGGACAGTGTGTCTGCTTCAGCCATTCAGCAGGCACCGCTTGTCAAGCAGCAGTACCCTTTCAGCATTTTTGAGACCCAGGGGCAGCAGCAGTGGGTGATGATGCCTGCTTGGAGTGCTGTCATGGTGGCGGCAGAGCCTGTGGCTTTAGTCATTGATGACTGTGCCAAGCTGGACGTACTGATGAAGCAGCTACAGGTACAAGTACAGCTACAGAGATCTATGGCGACGCCATGTCACTTATGTAGAAGCTTTTTCTTGGAGCCGCATATACACACTGCACAAGAGTCATGCATTGTCAGGCGTAAGATGCGAGTGCATCCTGCTGTGCAATCACGCTGCCGGAGAAGTTGTATCCTGTTTATGGTTGAATACACACCAAAAGTGTCTGCTGGATTGCTAAGGCCTTGCATATAGTTATTGTGGTCATGAGCAGGAATTGTTAGTGCATGTGTTTGTTTGTCCAATCCTGTAATTATTTCTCATGTTGGTCATGGCAAATGCTCATCGTTGCTTCATGGTTGCGCAGAAAGCAGAGGACAAGAAACGACTTCAAGGGCAAGGGCTGCTGCTTATAGACAGGGCGATAGCAGAAGTGTCCAAGTCTGAGTACTATCTAGTGGACAATGCTGGCAGTCTAGAGCTGAAGACAGGGTTTCAGGTTGCAGGCCAGCCTGCACCATTGGCACGCGTGTTGTTCTGTAGCCGGCCGCCAATAGCAGAAATGTCAGAAATTTCGTACCCATGAAGTGTAGTTCTGGTTTAGTAGCAAGATGCATGCTGCATCTGGCTTTACAGTTGACATGCTACTGATGTCAGGGAATACTTCTGCACTGATGGCACACAGTGTTGCCTTGAGTCTTGGCATTGTGTCCTGAATTGTCCTTGACACTTATCTGCAGGTTGTCCTGGTGGTTGATGCGTCACATGTACGAAATTTGTTTGAAAATTTGCGTAGGTCCGTACCATATACAACCAAATAAGTTACAATCTACCTAGCAGAAGCGACATGATATGCGAAGTATGCTCTGACGTGACTGTTTGGCTGTGTGATGTAGTTCCCATGTCAGGCATGCGATGCATGACAGGACTGGCCGCGGGGTGAGCAAAATCAGCATCAGAATGACGACACCACAGTTAGGATGGGCCTACTAGTACCTTCCTTGAATCACAATTACAACGTGTAACCCCAATGTGTACCACGATGCTGTGTGTTCAATTACAAGCACAGCAGGAGCTCTACAATTCTGACATGACTGTGCGCACCGAAACACTGAGATTTGCAAATATAGTACATTGAGATACTGCTTGAGGCACTCTCTACTTCGCAGCATGATATACATCTGTACATGTCTCTTATGCCTCACTGGGCTTTGCTGTATCGAGAAGCTACATCTTTCCAGTTGATGATCTTCCAGATCTCCTTCAGGTAGTCGGCCTTGACATTGTTGTATTGTAGGTAGTAGGCATGCTCCCACATGTCCACCCCAAGCAGAGGCATGAGACCCTGCACACATGCAATGGTTGTTGACAGTGTTGACTACTGATTATTGTTACCGCAAAGTCAACCTGTTGCAGCAACTGTAACGCGTTGTGATTGTAACCTGGATGATTATGTCTATGAGATCATTGTATGCCAGTCTATTGAATGTCCAGAAATTCTGCCGCCTGAGTTCATCTCAGGTAGTGTCGTATGACTGCGATCAACAATGTGACTGCCTTCACTTCCAACCCAGCCCCCCCCTCCTTCCCACCCCCAACACCAAGGCAGGCGCTTGGGTGCAACTGATACAATTCTTGAACGAACTCAGAGCATCTGTACGGGAATGCAAGGACAATTTTTCGTTGTGAAACATGACACAAGGCGTGACTGCGCTGTGACCTCACTGGCTCAACTGATGCACACCTGCGGTCTCCAACATCTGGCCCCTTTTTGCAGCAGGCTCCAAGGATGCACTGCTGACATTACTGACGTCGCTGCCCAGAGTCATATTGCTGCCACATAGCACTCAGGCGGTAAACATGCTAGTCTAATGTCTCTTGTGTACTGCTGATAGTCAATATGCCAAAAACTGTTTGATTGCAGGAGCAGGTGCCTTGCCTGTGTGGTCAATGGGTCTTGATTGGCGGTTGTGGTGATGACCAGACGCTTAAGCTCTGGACTGTATCCCAACCAGCCCCAGCCAGACCCCTGCATGCAAACTCACATCAACGCGTTTGGAGTTGCCAAGTGCATGACAGCTCAGCACCAATGTAGGGTATAGCACTGCGTACCTGAACTGTTGCAGCCTTGGCATTGAACTTCTTTGAGAGATCTTCGACTGACCCAAAATCTTGCTCAATAGCAGCCTTCAATTCTCCAGAAGGAGGCTCAAAGTCCTGCCATGCACATGCACACCCCTCAGACAAAACAGAGGATGCACAGTGTCTCAAATTGCCTGAATCCTTACGATACAGAGCTTACTTTTGGTGGTGTAAGATTTTGCCAAAATATGCTATGGTTCACATGTCCTGGAAGGATGCAGGCAAGACTCAGCTTCCAGTGAGCCCTTGACGTCTGACAGACATGCACTGATCATGATCTTACCGCCTCCGTTGAACTTGATAGCCTGTTGTAGCTCGATCATTTTGGCAACATCACCCTTAGCTTCCGCATCAGCGTACTTTTCGTAGGATTGGTTGAGGGTTGTAATGTAGGTGTTGTGGTGCTTGGAATGGTGCAACTTCATGATCTCAGCACTGATAACCGGTTCCAAAGCGTTATAGTCGTATGGAAGATCTGGCAATGTTTGCGTGGTCAAGCTTCTGCATGCTTGCAATGGACGCAAGGCAGACATAACCTTGCCTGCCAGTTGTGAGCCTCGACCTGCCAATGCCATTGCGTCGAAGGTTTGCTGCCTGGCAAAATTTGCGGTCGCCGGTAACAGCCGTAGTTGTGCAAAGTCAACAAACGTTCATGACATGCAGACGCACATACGCGTACGTGCATTATAAGAGTCTGACCTAATAGCCTGCCTGCTGTTGCAAACAGCTGACCCCCATAGTGACAGCATTCGAACATCGAGCTGCAACTCAACTGCTCCTGCGGGTGCATGAATCGGGCTGGGTAATGCAACAGCTGCGACGCGGTCCTGTTGGCGTGATCAAGCACAACCACATTGGCATCTCTCGCAGTCTTGGTACGCTGTATACCAGTCTAGCTGCGTAAGATGCGCAATATTCACGGTTTTCACTTGCTTTGAGTTTTGTAGCTCCGCCTTCAAGGTCAAGTAGCCAAGGTCACGGCCTTCACTCAGCACCAGGACAGATCAAGGACAGCCTGCTTGTCTCCTCTCTTGAGAGCTGTTGCCAGCAACGACTTGTCTACGCCAGTGCTATGCGGCGGGAAGAACCCGGTCCTGGTCAGGAGTCAGTTTGGGACTACCCCCGACCTCCTAGGCTTGAGCCTGTCGCTGAGCGCATCACAGTGGAGCTAGGTGGCAAGGTATGTTATGCTTCAACATATTGCTTTGCCCAAGCATCTCAAAGCTGTGCATCATTTGCCTGCCTACGTTGATTAACACTTTGACCAATAGGCATTCATTGCAATGATATGAGTCTTTGGGAACGCAATCAGTAGTTGTCAGTGAATGGTATCAGTCTTTGGGAATGCAATCGTTAGTTCTGCATGGTTGGTTGGCAGGTGATTGCTGACACGACAGGAGCGTATAGGGTCCTGGAAACAAGTCATCCGCCAACATACTACCTTCCGCCTAAGGATGTAGACATGCAGCAAATGAAGCCATCCAGTGGCAGCTCTTACTGTGAATGGAAGGGCAGTGCATCCTATTATGATGCACCTGGAAAGCCCCAGATAGCTTGGTATTATGCCAAGCCAACCAGCTCCTTCAAGCCAATCGCAGACTACATTTGCTTCTATCCCAGCAAAATTGACAAAGCCACAGTTGGAGGTGAAACAGTAACAGCTCAGCCAGGTGAGATTGCTAAAGTCTATTGGGAAGCAACCTGAAGTGCTTGCCTCTCTGAAAGCATTGCTGTAATTGTGGCATGTTGAAATTGAAGCTTGTATCCTCAGGTGATTTTTACGGGGGCTGGATCACGTCCAAGCTTGTAGGTCCATTCAAGGGATCTGCTGGAACTTTGGGCTGGTGACAGGCCATTGTAATGCAGTATAGATCCAAGTATTTGGAACAGAATTCAAGAGTTGTTTGCATCTAACATTGCTTTTGAAAGATTCGTTACCCATGAAAAGGTAGCAACTTGACTTACAAGTCTGGTAGACAGCTCCTTGCATAAGTGCACTCCATGTGTGGAACCATATTATGTTCATCCGTCAAAGTGCCCATTGCACTATGAGCTTATGACACAGCTGGAAGTTTAATCAGCCTGAGGTTTGTCGGCAGCAGACACACAGGCTCAGGTGGCTCTGTCTGGTCAAAGGAGATGTTACAGCTCATGCAGTCAATGCTCTTGCACCTGGGCTGTAATAGCTTCTGCAGTTTGACCTTGTTTTTCGCCTGTATCTCTTGTTTGTACAATTGTTCAGCACCTGGTAATGTACAATGTGTATCAATCTTTAGTTTGGCATCTCTATGCACGCAGGTAGTTGACTTGGTTGCATTGCTGCTGCTGATGTAACATCAGCAGCTGTCAAGAAGTAATCGCATTCTACGGCTGAGATATTGCGCTGGTGCTGTTGGCATGCTGCTGAGCGACTTACTAGGTATACCTTGACAGCAAGCCCCGCATATACGGGAGGCTGCTAGTGACAACTCATCAGTGATGTGGAATACATATGAACAAAATACTTTCATGCAAACGAGGTTCCCATGAGCAGCGGAGGACAATCAATCGATGAGCAGGCCGCAAAACCCAAGATCAACAATCGGCTGCCGGGCCCAAAAACAAAAAGTTTGTGACCTGCCTTTGCTGTGGGGTTCAGGCGACCCACCTCAGCGTCGGGGCACTCAGTGAGCGCCTATGCTCACAAATCCATTTTTACTCATATGTACAGCCATAAATCGCGCTTTTTGGCTGTCCTGCTAGCGCGCAACCACCGAGGCACAGCCACAGCAGTCTGCAAAGCGTCTCGACCGTGTTGACCATCTGTCGGGTCTCGCTCTCGCATCACTGCTGCACTCAACATCCCCTGAGTCTTTGTCCCTAGCCTGTGGTGGCGTCTGCTTCAGCGGGTCACATGCGTCGCAATCTCCCAGCAAAGCGCTCATACTTCGGATGCAGTCAGTCAGTCAGTCTCGAAAGGTGGTCGCCATGACGACAGCGTTCAGCAGTAGTGCATTTCAGTGTTTCGCAACCACAGCGCAGGAAGTGTGCGCCGACTGGTTGAGGCAGTTCCTGCCGGGAGAGGAGGTGATGGTACATCTGACGAACTGGGTCCAACAACAGCACCTTTGCAAGCAGCCAGGCAAATTGAGTGCTGGAACCAGGAGAAAGCAACCAAAGCGCTAATCTGGTGTTGCTGAAGTCAGTACTAGTTTGGTGCTGCTGGAGTCAGTACTGCAAAACAAGGCAGCTACGAAGTGAATTACGCAGGTTCTGAAGCAGAACAACAAATTGCAAGTAAAAGGCGTTGCACAAGAGGTCATCAAAGGCTTGCTGCTTGCTCAGACTCCCCTCTGACTGAGGAAAGAGGCTGTGCAATCAGCAAACCTTTGTTTCGGTGCAGAAAGTTGCAGTGGCTCACACTGTTCACTACCTACCTGTCCACAGCCTGAGCAAGACTTTATGCAAGAGGAAGGTTCCTCCCCTCGCCCGCAAGACTTGGGCAACAGACAGCATCAACCTTGCTGTGGTAGTTCATCTGTCTGTGGTTGGAATCCAAATAGGACCTAGGATGAGTGATGTTGAGGCGCAGCTATGCTGCACCTGTCACAGTCTTGTGACATGCAGTATGAACAATATGATAAAGTAATTGACATTCAAATGCCAAAGGAATGCAAACATGCTAGACAAGACTTATGACCACAGTTGCGGGGCGTGAGTGTTGCCAGTTGGTGAACCCCCAGCTGTGATGCTGTAAGGTACAAGTGCACTGTGATGCATAGCAATGCCAACCCTAAGTTTACTGGAGGTGAGCTGATGCTGTCACATGTCTGTTTTCGCTGTCAAATTGTAATGAGCGTTGTGGTAACTTTGTTTGCAGCATGGGTTTTTGTGTCTCTAGCACAAATGCTGTCAATTGATTCCAGCAAGAGCAGCAAGAACAGCCATGCATGCTTGCATACATCCTCATGCCTTGAGTGAATCAAACAATGCTCAGTGCTGATCAGCATCACTAACACAGCATCAAGCATGCAGCCATAGCTATTGTAAAGGTGCGCATACCACTTCACTTGACTTTTTCATGTTGACAGTTGGTACTGTTCGATTTTCACGTCCCAATGGGCAACAGTTAGAAGGCACACAAAGCACGTAGACAGAAAGGTAATCTTCACTCAGATAGCCCCCTTGTCTGTGCCAACTTTCGCATCATCAGCTGACAGCAGGCATATTGCAAAGTGATTCCCTTTTGGCGCTCCGCGTGGCACTGCAACAAGGCTCAAACCTGTGCGGTATCCGTCTTACTTGCTTTGCTTTGTTGTACCACCAGTTGAGTTACTAAACCATAGGCAATAGGGCCGCTGTGCAGGAGCTGTGACATTGCTTCACGCTGGACTTTATTGCGAAACATTTGCATGATCGGGACGCATGCATTGGTTTCAGAGCTGTTGAGCATGTTCAGCCATTGCAATTGCGGTTGCGGTTGCAGAGGACTCCGGCCTTTGGTCGCTAAAGTACTTGGCCTTAGGCCGCAGCCGCGTAAATCCGCAGTTTCTGCTAGCTGCTGCGTTGCGGCCGACACCGTGCGTAGGTCAGATCTATGCACTATAGCCTGGAAAGTGGACGTTTCTGAGCGTATGGCTCTCATGGAAGGGGCATGCATTACTAGCCAAGTCTTTTCGCGTATAGGACTGCTAGGAAATCCTTCAGATGGCTACCAGGGCAAAACCATCTCTGTATCTTGCGCAAATTTCTGGGCAGAGGTACATAGCCCTGCCCTGCCCTCACCACACTAAGTATCAAGAGCTCTGGCTCATGATCCATGTACATGTGGTCCAGGTCAATACATGGCTGCAGTACTCAGCCATGGCTATTGCAGGTGCAGCTCAAACCAGCAGACACCATAACCTTTGTCCCCCATCCTGTGCACGACGTGCTGGCGTATAGCAGCTTGAGCCAGTTCGCCCAGCAAGTCACCCAGCAGGGTTACTATGGCGGCATCCGTTTACTGATGGTATGACTTCATGACACTGTCAGAATATGATTGCTTCAGACCTGATGATCACTGACTGGCCTTGGTGTTCCTTTCAGGCAATGTGCAAACGGTTTGCAGAGTACTGTCAAAAGAACAGGATTAGCTTGTCCCTCAAAGGCTTTACTCTGCAGTATGACATCAACATCCCTCGCCAAGCCGGCCTGTCTGGCTCATCAGCCATTGCCTGTGCCACTCTCAACTGCCTTTTGCAACATTACAATGTGGCGGACAGGTGGTGACCCCCTCTGCATGTCAACCCCCTCCCCCCTTTCTCCCCCCCAACACCCAGGGCCCCCTCCCCAAACCTTTCATTTCGCCAATCAACTGAAGTCCTTCTTACGGATAATATGCTTTCTTGTTGGTGTTTGTCAGACAAGCACAATCATAGCACAGGTTGGCACTCCAACCCATCCCATTTCCCTCTGGGCCCTAGGATGCACACCAGTGCTGGTTTTCTCCAGGCTTTCATGTAGTCAGCATGCTTTGTGTTCATCTGAAGGCCCTGCAATCTGCATGAAAGGGGATATCCTAAATCAATGTGCTATATGGATACTCACAGCTTTCTTGACGTGTTCACAAAACAGGGTTCCCGTGGCTGAGAGGCCGCAGCTGATCTTGAGTGCAGAAGAGGAATTGGGCATTACAGCTGGTCTTCAGGACAGAGTCATCCAGGTACTGCACTATCAACTGCCACTTTCAAGGCCAGTGTACTTTACTAATCATGATTGCTATTTGCGCTGGCGTGGTCTCACATTGTTGTTGTTCTGCTGTCAGCTGCATAGAGACAATTTTGTAGACGACTAACAGTGTCTCTGCTCAGGTGTATGGAGGAATGATGTACATGGATTTCAGCAGCCCAGGGGCCAACAGGTGGCTCCTCATCTCCTGATGATTCTGCTAATCCTGCTGATTCAGGGTGATTCTGCTGTCTTACTCGTCCAGTCTTCGTGTCGTGTCCATCATAAGTCACCAGTTTCATCATGTTTCGGAGCTGTGTGCCAGCATGACTGCCATGACAAGCAAGTCATGCTCACAACATGCAATGAAGGCTGTACAATGCTTACGACACACCCTCTGGCCACAGACTCTTCAGCTTGCACTGGATTGCTTGAAACTCTTGTGGTGTGCACGCTGTGCCTACTTTACATGCAGCGCCTGCTTTGCAGGCTGTGCATCCACAAGGGCTGTGCAAGAAGACACAAATGCTATCCAGCAATTTGAATCTCGCAGTCTTTCATTTCATTGCTGTAAAAGCTAGCTCTACCAACCCCAACAGCACTTACAAGAGTTGCGACCCTGCAGCTCGGTCTGCAGGTTTCAGAGGCTACCCACAGAGCAGTTACCGCCGCTATGGCTGGTGTACAGCAACACTCCTAGTGACAGTGGGACCGTGCATAGCCCTGTCAAGCAGCGCTGGCTAGCTGGAGATGCTGACATCAGACGCGACATGGCCCTTGTTGCCTCCCTAGCTGAGCAGGGCAGGTATGCTACTTACCTCCCCTGCCTGACTTGTGGATCTATGTGACAAGTTGTGCATATACAGACAGCTGCACTCTAGCTAACCAGGCTTGCATGACCTTTACCTGAGATTGCTGCCTGTGTCTATTGCCATATGTATTATAGTAGGCAGGCTGCAATGCCAATTGGCAGATTCGAATGACACTTAGTATTGCCGCTGGCACGCTTGTATGATCCGGGCTGAGATTGTTGTTGGACTCTCATGTCACATTTATCCATGATAGGCAGATTCCAATGACACTTGAGGTTGCTGATGGCAGGCTTCGCCAATCAGCAGGGCAGTGGTTGCTGACTTATAGGACTCAACATATGCAAGATCTATGTTGTTGTATGCTAGCCTTGCTGTTTGCAGAACAGCCTTGGCAGAGAGAGACCTGACTAGCCTAGCAAGCGTTATGGACAGAAACTTTGATCTGCGGCTGAGCATGTTTGGCAAAGCTGCTTTAGGAGAGGCTAACTTGCAGATGGTTTCTGTGGCTCGTTCTGTGGGTGGTGAGACTCTCAGCTACTTGTACAATCATATCATGGGGCAAGCACCAGCTGCATGTATCAGCTGCATGCACCACATGCATGTACCTCTGCATGTGTCAGCTGCACGTATCACCTGCAAGGACCAGCTGCATGTACCAGCTGCATGTCCATGCTGGTATTAGCTGAAAGCAGGCCTGGGCCCTGTTGGCTCCTGCTGACCACACTTGGGGCAATTGCCTCTTCCTTTGCATGGGCTTCTGACTGCACATGTTGCCATTCATCCATGCCGTATGTTTGCATCTTGTTTTTGAACATGTTTTTGATGTTGCCTCTGGTAGCACTCATTTATCCAAGTACTGGCCCAATTCTTGCGGCTTCAGCTTGTTTAGACGAGCGCAATGTGCCTTTGCTGCTGCTGAACATGCAATAGAGATGTGAGTGCATTGACTAGGTTGGGATGCCTTTGCCTCAATGACGCAAGCCTTCACAGACACATCAAGTTTATTGTGATGTCTGCAGCTGCAGCTAAGTTTACCGGGAGTGGAGGGGCTGTGGTGATATTCTGTCCCAACGGTGACTCACAAGCAGCCAAACTTCAAGAGCTGTATACCAAAAAAGGATTTGTCATGGTCAAAGTCAACGTAGGGCTTGCACTGCAATGAACCAGCTCATGCCTCAGGCTGTGACTAGCTAGACTGTCACCATCACCTCAGCCAATGATTATCTTTGTTGTTACACAACAAGCTTGTAGACATTGCTAGACCTGACTAATGCGGTACATACTGGTGCGGTACATACTTACTCCTTGTACTAACCCCGTTGCATTTATTCGTGGAGCATGCAGGACGACTCTACATCGACGTGTGCTTGTGCTCCACATTACGACAGAGTTTCATGTATCATCTATCAGTCTAGAAAATGACCACACACACATAAGATACATTGCTAGGTAACAAAGGGGTAAGATATACTTCTCGATCTGAAAGTGAAAGCCTCGACACTTCCATACTGACTGGACAATTCTCACAGCAATATCACCCATGCAAGTAGTTTTGCACTGGAGTCGTAGCTTGAAATCTAGACAGACAATGTCTGTCATGCTTCTTCATGCTAGATGGAAATGTAACGCCGCTGTTGGTACCCAAAAAGATGTTATTTGTTTTCACCCTGTCTTGGCAGCATGAAGCGGCTCCTTGGTGTCCAGAAACACCAGATGATACATCCGTGACTTGTCCTCTGCTGCCAGCCATGGTTCAGCAATTGATGCCGTATGGATCAACTTGCGGTTAGCCCACATCAGAAAATCATTTGGTTGCCACTCATGTCGGTAAACCTTGCTGTCGTCCGTCCCCACTGCTAAGACCCTGTCTAGTAGATCAGCACTGTCTGCCCGAGACATTCCTGTAAAGTGCACCATGCGCTGCACACTCACTAAAATTGAGGGCTTCCTGGTTGCGGGATCCTGCAAAGCAAAATTCCTGGGTGTCAGCCATACGTGAAGGCAAACTTGACTTTTTGTCATTGACAATACCAACGTGCTCCACAGCCTGCATGTGACACAGGTATGCATGAAGATGATTTGAAATAGAGAAGAACGTTGCCCCAGCCATACCAAGGGTTACAGCTGTCTGCCACCATTTGCAACCTGACTGCCACATCAAACATACTGATTGCAGCTGGGAAGATAGCAGGAACAGTACAGTTGGGCTATGCAGCTTCTTGCATTCTCTACTGTAATCATGAGTTCAGTGATGATTGCACCTGAATGACAAATGGCTGGACCTTCGTGGGGATGCCCTGCTCTGTGACTGTTGTCAGCCTGCAACAGAAAAAGCGCAATGGGCAACTTGCTAAAATTTCACGGCTGCAGTCACACCCTGGCTCCCTTGCCAATGAGTCTCACATGGTTCTGCATGCACAAAAGCTTGGGTGCGTGCCCATGCACAAGGCACAACCCTGGTATTGACAGTCACCGTGACAGTGGTAACAAATGCTCTTGTTAAACCAGTCATGATCAGACATCAAACAGACACATCTCCATCATCAGATTGGCAAATACTGACCAACCAGTCTTGCCAGTGGGCTGACGTTAAGAATGGGCTCACTTTGACTCTACATCATCTAGTCTGCGAGTGCCCTCCTTGTTTATGACTGCCCCCTCACCAATGTACTCGGTAGCCTTTGAGTTGACAGTCCTCAAGGGCAGGATCTTCTGTTGTGTCTCCTGATCCAAGTCAGCAAACATCTGCTCTGTGCTGCAGTGTACAGTATGCAACAATCTTTATGGTGATGAAGATGTTTGTTGTGATGGTGATGGTCATGGTCATGGTCATAGTATTTGTGATGGTGACGGTGATGGTCACAGTACTCGTGATAATGACAGCCTTCAGATTAGGTCTACAGTCTACAGTCTCGCCTGGTTGCTGCCTGTACATGTGGATTTGCATGCAACAGCATGTGCTCACTGTAAGGAAAATGCAACTGGAAGGTTACATAAATTGCACATGTTAGACTAGACGTGTGTAACACACAACCTATAATTAAGTCTCTAGCAAGCCTTGCATTTGCAAATTATCCAGTCAAACCATAGAGTTGCCCACTTGCAGTCAACAACATGCCATACCAACCATTTCAGTATACAGAGCAGCGCACTGACCTACCTTGCGAATATGGTGTCATCGAGTCCTTTCCCGATACACTGCACCATGTACATGGCACTGACTTCTGGCAGAAGTCAGAGTCAGACAGGTCCATATGCCACAGCCTGTTGTGACGATTGGGTTGCCTGCTCAGATCAGCTTTCTTCAGCACCTCTGCCGACAAGCCTTCGTGCTCTGTCAGCTTTGCATTGTGAGCCATTAAGGCCAGCTGCACCACAGGAAGGGCACGTCAGACAGGCAGAGGACGCAGCAAAAGTGGGCACAGAACTTGCATTGAAGGCTTCAGAGGGGGGTTGGGGATGGGTGGGGGGGGGGGGGGGGTGGGGCGGGGTGTGAACAGATGAGGACACAGACCACCATGTGAAAAAAGAGGGAGGGGGTGCGGCTAAAGGACGGGAGGGCAGTGGGGAAGGGTGGGGTGCCTTGAACACTTTAATCGTGATTACATCTCACAGAATGCTCAGGCAGTACACTGGGAGGCAATTTGAGCAGGCTGATCACTCGAGCAAACACAAGTGCCTATGTGATGACGCAAAGACCCAGAGAGTGGGCCATCGATACTATTATAATATTCAACATTCTGTGGGGACGAGGGAACACACTCAGGATATACAGCAAAGTAGTGATCTGTTGGCTGAGCTCCAGTGAAGAGCAGGCCACCAGTTTGTAAATAGATACATTGACTGCAAGCTTGACAGGCGCATTGCATGCTGACCATAGAAGAGCACGCCAGGCAGGGGCGCATGCTTGAGGTGCTCATGCTGCTAGCACTGCAGTGTGAATGCTTTCCGTTTTCATATCGGGACAAATGTGTCCAGCATGGAGGCCCACTGAGTGTTGATCTCAAGGCAGACTCATTTTGCTGCCAATGTAGCATTCTTGTCACCAACTTGAAGCATGCACCTTTTCAGTGAAGCAGGTATGAAGAATGTGCTTAGAATACCTACCAAGGGAGCACTGGGTATTCTGGTTGAGAAAAAAGCATTGTTGAAGCGTCCTTCTTCCACTGCCTGTCTGTCATGTGGGAAATACTGCAACAGTCTCTGCTGTGCCTTAGCATCCACATGCGCTCCTCTGAACAACAGCATCTTGTGCTGATTCAGAGCATGTAACACCAGACTCTGTTGCTCAGGGCTCAAGGGACTGTTAAGGTCGATCCCTTCCACCTGTGACAAGCATGACAACAGGTTTTGCTCAACAAAAGCAGAGTGCTTACGAGTGACCTGCTTCAGAGTGATGGCCTTCTCCGTACCATCACTCCAAAGCCTGCGGTCTTGTGAAGAGGTTTGAGGGTGACTCCATTGACGTAAGGTTCAGGACCGGGAGCCATCCGAGCTGTGCAAACTTGAGGACAGTTTGTCAACGGTATGGGCATGGCACTTCCGTTGTGGGTCTACACTTGCGGCATGGCGATGATGCAGTCGAAAGGGCACCTTGAGCGTGTTGCTTATGGATAGCTCAGCCTTCAGCATACCACCCATAAGCCAAGCGGCACCTGTAGGACCAGCCGGGCTGCGTCTTCCGAGGTCTTCCATGTCCAAGAACGCGCTCCGAGACCAGACTGCACCTGTATTCAAGCTTGAGCATTGGCCTTTGTTGGACCAAGGCTGATCGCGAGCACCAGCTGAGCATATGGGGCAATAGGTGCTTTGGAGAAGGCAAGAGAGAGATGGGCTGCAGCAACTGACAGCCCTGCTGCAGTGGCACTGACAGAAGGCAAGGGTTTTTTGCTGAGGAGGTTGTCGGGCTGGGACGCATGCTGTGATGCTGAACTGCTGACAATCACTACAAGCATTGACAGTGCTGCATAGCCTGCAGTTGCAAGGGCTCTTGGGTATCTGGCTCATCTGCTCTGCCTGTGGGCAGCTGCATCTACTGCACAACAGCATCAGCCTGCTTAGTAATACTCGTTACAGCAGTTTTGCGCTTCCGCTGCTGTTGTGTCAGTTGAGTTTTACAAGCCAGGTGTGTGGCGTCAAGCTGATTTGCTTGCTGCTGATGAGCCAGTCATTGGGTGTATCTGTGGCATTTTGCGGACCTGCTATCATTCTAGATCAGCTGAATTCTAGTGCGCACAATGACAGCTACACTTACCAAGCGCTTCTGTGGGCAGCAGCTGCATCTCTGCGCCCCGTGGTTCCTTGTCTCGGTTGAGATATCTCAGTGACTTGTTCCTCCTGTTGGTCTCCTCATGAGTCTTCTTTGACTGGCATGATGCACACTGCAGCAGCAGAGCGACAGCCAGCAAAAGACATGCTTTGTACACTTTAAATTTGCTTTGTGAATGGGGTGTTGCATTAAGTCTCAAAAGTGAGTTGCACCCGGCGACACCACCAATTGCACATAGGAAAGATAATCAGAAGTCAGGTGGTCATCTGTTTTGTGACGCCATGAGGCAGTAAATTTGTTGTAGCCACATCCACTGTGAGGGCTGTGCCACCAGTCCTCAGATGCCAGCTTTCCAGGCGAACTATATATATACATCATCTAGCCATGCATGAAAGTGTAAGGCTTGCATTAAAAAGTAAGCGCCATGAACATTGTGTATTCAGCCTGTACCACATTGACCAATACCTTG